>JAJONR010031918.1:0-58069 GCA_029582245.1 Solanum etuberosum
GGCTAAGTTTAATATTTCTTAAAGACATTTGCATGAGTTATCCTTTGAGACTATTTCTTGTGTTTAAGACTTCCGCTGAGTAAGTAAGCCAGGCTAAGGGTTCGCTTGGGGCCAGCAATGGTTCTCGAGTGCCAGTCCCACCCAGGGTGTAGGCTCGGGGCGTGACAGCAACATTATCTCTTGAATGTGTCCCAAATGTGTGACAAAGTAAACGATGTACGATTCACCTCAATCGAGTGTTGAATGTGTAGTGCAAGCTCTGAGAAACTGGTCTTTCTGGGTAAGGGATACAAATACGTGTACAAAGTTGACATTTTGGGTCCCAAAGAATAATCACTCCAATGCTTAAGTACAATCGTTGATAACTCACTACTATGGCACAAAAGATTGGGACATGTAAGATTCTCACTGATGAACAAACTAATATCCAAGGACCTGGTCACAGGGCTGCCAACTCAAATGTTTAAAGAAGATTAGGTATGTGGAGCATGCACACGAGGCAAACATGTGAGATCAACTTTCAAACCTAACGAGATGGTGAGCACTTCAAAGCCCCTTGAACTACTCCACACGGATCTATGCAGACCAATGAGAGTTTAAAGGTGAGGAGTTAAAAGTTGGCTACATGCCTTGTGAACGCGCAGTCTAAGAATCAGGTTCCTCTGGTCGGATCCATCAGTGTCATCTCTTCAGTGATGCGTCATACCTATCTCATTTAAATCAACATGCACATCTTTCTCAATCAAGTGATTAACTTCATCAAAAATAAGAAGGTACAAAATCAAATTAGTGGTTCAAGGATACAATCAAGAGGAATGGAGAGACTACGATGAGATATTTTCCCTGGTAGCCAGAGTGGTAGCCATACGATGATAATAGTCTTTGCATCTCACATGAAATTCAAACTCTATCAAATGAATGTTAAGAGTGACTTCCTGAATGGCTTCTTTAAGAAAAGTCTTCTACAGATTAAAGCAGACTCCACGAGCATGGGCTCCAATGTGCTCATAGTTCAGTTTAATGTCGATGACATCATCTTTTGAGGGCTTCATATCAAACAATCCTAACCCAGAACATCAATTCATCAGCAAAAGTCCATCAAGGAGCTACTAAAGAAGTTCGACATGAATGAAGCTAAGACGAATGACACCCTGATTGCAACTACTATCAAGCTCGATAAGGATGAACCTGGTTCCTCTGTCAATAACATGAGGTATAGAGGAATCATTGGATCTCAGCTATATCTTACCGCTAGTAGATCTAACATTATTTTCAGTGTTGGACTCTTTGCACGTCTCCAGTCATGCCTGAAGGAATCCTACTTGAAGACTGTTAAAAAGATTCTACGATATCTGAAAGGAACTTTGAACATGCTCTTATGGTACCAGTAGATGTATTCACTCTCGACAAATCAGGAAAGTAGGATTGGATAGGTCTTACGTTTTTAACATAACCACTAACTCACTCTTGTAATGTACCAGGTATACACTTTCCATTGCAGGAAACTCCGAAGCTCGAGTCTAATGATATTACCCTTAGTTTTATATAACATCATAGTGTTGGAGTGGTTGCACATGGGTATAGGTTCTCCACATATAAGGTTTGCACTCTCCCTCATTTTCGTTACTAAATACAATAGAGTATTCTGGATATCAACTGCATGATCTGAAATAAAAGAAACCGGTTTACCCCATTTTTCACATTGTTTAAAATTTTCTTTTTTCACAGGAAAATCAATCGTTTCTCCTGATACTTTAAATGTTTACATCTATTTTGGAATCCACCATCATCCCTATCTTCGGCCACTCGTCATGCCCTCATCATTGCCATTTCAATCACACCAATCACTTTCCTTACCCTCCTACCTTCACCTCAAACCCTTTCACCCATCCCCACTTTTACAAGAACCTTCACCAAAATCGACAATCATGAACTCACAACCATTTCCATTACCCTCAGCCCTCCCAACCAATATCCCACCATCACTAGTCCTGGTTGATTACTCCAATCTCAGGGGGAACTATACTTAAATTAATTACCACATGCTTATCTTAAAGGGGGAGAAACCACAGTGACCTTATATTGTCCACAAGGTTATAGTTTCTAGAGGATAAAAGTGTCATTCAAGGACATGGGATTAGCCAATGTGATTGACCAAGAGGAACCCATTAATTGGTCGGCTCTCATGATTAAACACATGTCTAGAGTCACAGACCCTGTACCTGGTCCTCATCAGCTGGCTTATGGTGGCTTGCTCACTATTATGTCTAGTGTTTCTGGTGTACCCTTGGGTGACGTAAGTCAAGTGATGGAGAAGGATATGAGTACTCAAACCACTTTTGCAGAGTGTGATTGTTTCTGGTGGATAATCCATCTCCTCCACCTAGTCCCCACGTTGTTGGTCCTGTGGCATAATTGATTGATGATATGAATATTGCTTGCATGCAGAATACAGTGCTTCAGACCGAGATTGATACATTAAGGAATGCTCTTGCAGAGTCACAAGGAGAGGTCATGATGCTAAGGATCAAATGTTTCATCAATATCAATAAAAATGCTAGAATTGATACACTACTCCAACTTCTTGCTTTCCAACCCCTCTTAGCCATTTGTCTTAGCCTATCCATCCTGGAACCGGTTCTTATTCTTTTGTTTTTGTTTAAAATGTTGATATTCTGGGATGCTTGATTGTGCTTTTGCAAAGACTATGTTGGTTCCTAATGTGGGCTTAAATAATGTATCTTCTGATTTTGTTATCCATCTTGCTTATGTGTGACTGCTTCCTGGAGTTTCTGTTGATTTCTATATATGTGTGGTGTCCTCCAGTGTGGCTATGAGTCTAGTTATGTCTATGCATGCTTACACCTAATTCTACCTATCTTTTTTAGATGTCAAAAGGGGGAATATGTTTCTGGTTGTGCTATGTAGGATTATACAATGCAGGTTACAGGAGTCATGGAGGAAGCATAGTTTGTCATCATAAAAAAAAGGGAAATTGATGACATGACAACATTCTGAACAGGTTTTGATAATGACAAAGTGATTTGGACAACGTGAACCAGGTTTACAATTCAATAGTAGAATCAATGCGGGAACTAAGAAACTGGACAAAGTGAACTAGGTTCACAATCCAGTAGCAAAACCAACACGGGAACTAAGAAACCTTATTAAAAGGGAAAGACTCTTAAATAAGTGCAGAAGAATTCTTAAAATGCAAAGACTCATAAAAAGGAAAAGAAGTGCAGAAAGCTCCGTATAAGGCAAAGACTCCTAAATAAGGAAAAAAGTGCAGAAGACTCCTTATAAGGAAAGGAAAGTTTTTTTGCGGAAAAAGAATTATTTTCTTTGTAGGATTCAACTAGGGTTTAATCCACCCTTATAAAAGGATTGTTGACAAAGAGAACCACAACTTTTTGCACAATCATAAATCGAGAATATTTTATAGCAAGAGCTCGTGCGGTGCTGAAAAGAGCAAGACGACAGAAGAGAGAAGAACTAGAGTGAAGTTTTCTTTCTAAAGCTTAGTTTGCATTGTTTCATCTTAGAATTATTATTTAGGGATAATTTTTCTAAATGTGAAAGAGAATTTGTGAGAATTGTAACAAGAAGTGGATCGTTTGACTTCTTGGAGAGTAGAGAAAACGGTTATAGTTAATCATTAGAGAGAATTATAACAAGAAGTGGGTTTGGCTTCTTGGAGAGTAGAGTATACGGTTATAGTTAATCGTGGAATAGTTTGAGTGAAATGTTGAGGTGAGGTACTCGAGTTAGTTCCTTTCATTATAGATTTGTAATCTAAAGTTGCTCTTTGGAGTTAGTGAAGTTTGGTGAAATCCTACGAGGTGTAGGCCATGATTTTTCTTCCCTGGAGCAAGGAGGTTTTCCACGATAAATCTTTGTTCCATTTGTTACTATTTATTTTTGGTAATCCAACAAGAATCTGGCTCTTGTGTAGGTGGTTTGGGTTTCTTCACATACATAATCGCTCCCCTCTAAATTGTGTTATAAATGGTGTAGGGAGGGGAGCATGGGTGTACGTGAATCCACACCCTCTCCTTAGATAGCATGCATAGTCGCTCCATGTAACATGCACGGTGCAATTTAACATTTCGTGGGGAACTACTGGCCTTATTTTTCAGGTTACTAGTGGTACGTGCTACTCATGACACACGATTAAATATTTTGTATTCAAATAACCATCACCACCACATCTGATCTTAACAAATTCTAATGAATTGAGATTTGAAGTGAGTACTTTTGTTTTGGTTTATGGTTTTTGTTCTAAGTAGTTGACTGCACTGACGGATCTATGATTTTTAATAAGGGGATTAATTTGAAAAATGAAAACGTAGTACGTGGATTTGAACTTGAAACCCCAAGGTGAATTTTGAATCCTCTACGTGTAGTTCATTGAGTTTCAAGTTTGTGTCGAAAGAAAAATCCTGAATTGGTCTAGTGAGGTCATTTCGGGAGTTGCGATTGAAAATTTAAATCTCAAATAAACGATGTTGGTTAGCAGATGGGTTGAAAATCATCTTATCCTCTTTAACAAAAGAAACATCCATATTTCAAACTTAACTTCAATTTTTTTGTTAAAATCTGTCAAAAAATATTAACGGAATTCATACAAAAACATGTGTTGTTCATACTACTCTTAGCAAAACTTGTTATGTTTTTATGTTAAAACCGTTGAATGTTTGACAAATTTTAACAAAAGGGTGGAAGTTATTAAGTTATAAATACAAAAACATTTTGATATACATAATGTGAAGGGCTGGACAAACTTTCATGTATACATGTTGTAGAGAATTGGTGTTAATGAAATCATCTTCAGTTATGTCTACAATTAATAAGAATGTATATAGTGTAGTTCATACGTAGAATAAGACAATTCTAGATATACATACATATTATAATATAAAAATATACAAGGCATACGATATATACACGCAATGTTTACATCGTAGCTACCATTTCTCCTTGTTGGTGTAACAACTATCTGACTCTGACTGCCCCCTAGTTTGGCTTGTGTATGTCACGTCATAATACGAAATTAGCTACGGAATTTATTGATGAAGCCATAATGTGTGTAAGAATTTGTTAAGCTATTAATACAAAGAGCTTAAATCCTTATCATAAACAGACTATTTATTCAGTGTGGTCCAAAAAAAACTAGTGCATCTTAAAGTGTTTAATAAGTACATGTAGTAATAAGTATCACCGCGAGTGTTATCTACCATTATTTTTATTTGTCTATTATACTTAAAATATATAGTGAAATTTACAGAAATGACTATACTTTAGGGGTTAATAAAGTTTAATAGTTATAATTAAGATAATTACTATTCGTAACTAATTTTTAATTGGCTATCCAGTTGTATCTAAATGTATTCACCGTGTATGGTGGTTGTATTCTAGTATTCATATGTTATTTTTAGGCAGTTACTCCGAATACTAATACAATATTTAATGCAGTGCATTAATTGTGTAGCAATATCCTTTAAGAAAAGAAAAATTAGCATAATATCTCAATTTTCCCTAATCAATAGAACTATGAAATCTCACTATATATATTTTTTTAATAATAAACAAAGGAATTGCATTACAAGATCTTTTCTTCTTCATTGATTTTGTCGTATCACTAAATATGTATCACTAAATATTACTTGTATGACATTGATACAAAAAAAAAAATTGTTGTTATAGATTTTTTTAAAACTTGAATACATTGGTAAGACTTTGATATAAATGCATTTTGGTGATGAATACACTATATAGAAACACTCAAATTATACATTAATACAAAATATATAATAGTGAACAAAAATACACTTAAATACATGATACAAATGTATAACAAAGAACTATCATAGACTTGAATACATTGATACAAATTATAACATGTTGCAAGATACACATTACTTTGATACAAAATGAATAACAAGGAATAGAAACCTTTGATACATTGATACAAATGTATAATCAATATCATCTACAAACAAATACATTTGATACAATAACAGTGAAACAAATACACTCAAATACATGAATACATGAAAAGTCCTTAAATTTGCACCAAAAAAATTCTCAAAATTCGAGATATAAAATCCGTGTAATATATACAATCTTTCAAAACATCACCCATTAATTTTAGTAACAGTTTCATGAATCCGTAATTTGAACTTAAGCTTCAAAGCTTTCTTTCATGATTGATAATGCAGTTTCGAAAATTATCTTGAGTCAATGATGTCGACGCTTTATCGGAGAAAGGGAGAGGAAGCGCAACATCATTAAGTTTGAATTTGAAAAGAATTCGAAAGAATCGTCCATGGAAGAAAAATAATCATCGGAAGAATGTGCTAACATGGGGTTATACACTAATTTGGAAAGATAAAAGAGGAAAGATGGATAATTGATAGATACAATGTCTAGAATCAAGTCTAGAAATACACTAATTGCAAGATATACTTTTAAATTGGAAAATAGCTATTAAAAATGAATATTATAGTAGCGAATTATAATTTTATTAAACTATAGTTATATATAATAAATACATAACATATATTTATCTTACTATATAATTTTTTCAAATATTTATTCATTTTTACTTGTTCAGTTTGAAAATAAACTAAGAGATAATTAACTATTTTATATATAATTATTTTACCCTTATTATTAAATAATATTCATTTTCAAACATATAAATGGCTTGTGATAATTAAGGATGATGTAATAAAACTATCAGTTTATTTATTATTTCTTAATGAATATGTCAAATCAAACATTAACAAGTAAATATGAAATGAGTGAGTGGAAGTTGAGAACAAGTTCTACAAAAATCATTTAACATTTGATTATAATTATATATATATATATATATTTATATATTATTATTTTATTTTTATTTTTGAGATACTATTTTTTTACTTAAACACAAGAAAATAATACTTATTTTCAAGAAAATCATTTTCCACTATACCAAATCTTTTCAACAGCTAATTAATCACCAAAATTGATGTGTTTCATTGATTACCTAATTATTCGATGTACTTGTTCCGTGCAATATAATGGAACTTGTGAGGAAATTAATCCTCTCATCATGAATTAATTATTTTCCAGCGTATGGTCCATTACTCCCTCTGTCCCTAATTATTTGTCCACTTTTAAATTGACACACTTATTAAGAAAATAATAATTGACATAGTGAGTTTACCCCTATTAATTATGAAGTAGATGAATTAAAAATTTAAGATTTTCAAGAAATTCTACCTTTTTCAAAATAGTTAATTTAGGGACAGAGGGAGTATTTAATACTTGGGACAATTATTTTTGCAGCATTATTATGTTATGCTTCTTACACTATTTATTTTAAGGGAATAATAACTAATAATGCAGCTAGACGAGTCAGTTAACACTACTCAACAACCAACGTGATGCGGATCCTTATTTTTTAATTAAATAATTGTGTTTTTAAACAGTATTTCAGATTATGTAGCTGATCGTATAGTCTTTAACAATAATATTGGAACTTGAAACTTTATTATTTAATTATATTTAAATGGTGATGTTTATGTGGTACTCTCTTTGTTTTAAGTTATTTTTTCTACTATATTTTTAGTTAGTTTTTAAAAAATGTCTATTTCCCATTTTAGTAATGGTTTAGTTGCAACTTTTCACATAACATATTAAAGATTATAAAATTTAAAAGTGTTCTTTATTTTTTAAAATTTCGTATCAAATCAAAACAAGACAAATAACTTGAAATAAAGGGAGTAATAATTACCTCCTTCCATTCTATCGTCTATCTCGATTTATTTCTGTTTGGATTGAATTCATCAAAGCGTCATGCAGAAGCTAACAATCATAAATTTTGACAGCAATAAATCAGACTATAAAAAAAAGATTACTAGAAGAAGCATAATATATTGATATGGTTTGGTCAATTGGCATGTGTATGAAAAATCACCTCTTAAAACAAGATTCTTTAAATCACCTGTGAATGTTATTATGTTGTGGGGGAAAAAAGGATCTCCTCTTTGTAAAAGTTCAAAAAAAATTCTCTGAGAAAAGGATAGATATAGAAGAGTTATTTTCCACTAAACAATCATTTGTACTTAGAAATTCTTTTTTACTTAAAATAAAATTGCGTAGAATAGAAATAAGGTTAAAAATCGGGGACAAACCCTAACACTCACCTGCATCTCATAAGTAGTTTTCAAAGATTTATCCTCTTTTTGTTGAGTAATCCTTGAGATGGTAGAAAAGGGAAATTGGCTGTTAAAGTTGGGACCTTTATATCTATGTGAAAAAGCAAAGATTTGATATTTCCCTCCTAAAATTTGGCTTAAAATGTTGCCTTTACTATAAGTGACCTTATTTGCTTTATTAGTTAAAATGACAAAGGGTAATTTCTTGGAGTATTAAAACACTAGCAATGTCATCTTTAATTGTGAGAGTTTTCAACTAAAATCACCAACTATACTTTCATTACATTCTTATAATATCTTACTTAATGTAAAACATCTCTTAAAATTTTAAAAGTCGACAAAAGGCATCTCTCCATTATTTATTTTTTCATCCATTTTTAACGATATTTTCTACAGTTTATTTAAATTAATGAACTTACGATCATACCTAAAAAATTTATAAAAAAAAAAAAAATGTAGATAGAAGAGAGTGATGTGGGGATTGTTATAAGACAATCATACGCAATTGATGTTTCACTTTCCTACTGTGTTGGACCGACAATGACCACTCAAATCCCTAACCAAATAACTCCATTCTTTTAATAACTTTTTTTAAAAAAAAAAAACATCTTTTCCGTTTTAATTTATTTATATTTTATTTAAAATTATTTATCATACTATTTAAAAAAAAAAAAGTTTTAGAGTGTCAAGTTAAATAGAGGATGAGTAAAAAAGTGAACGAAGAAAGTAGTTGATCTACCTAGTATGAATTTAAATTAGGAGAATTTACATAAATCTCATTAGTTTATGAGCTAATTACTTAAATACACTCTAATTTGTAATATTACATATCTTATCAAATTTTGGTATCTCCAGATACATGTATTATGGATACATGAGATCAAATTTAGATGCAATTTGTTCTAGATACATTGTATCCAAGTGAATTCGCATGTATCTGTAATACATAGCAAATCTCGCTCGCCTCCATAGCATCTCTCCCATGTGGCTCGCCACTCTCTCTTCTCAGATACATGTGAATCACTCCAGATACATACATATATATGTATCTACTGTGATTCGCATTTATATGGGATACATATGAATCTCGCTTGCCTCCCTCCCCATTCTCGCTCACCTCTTTCTCTCTCTTTATGTATCTGGTAGCAAAAACACATGTATTTAAGTGTAAGATATGTATGAAATACGTAATATTTTGAAAGTATATATAATAATAGTATATATGATAGTGAAGTATGTCTAATAAAGTAGTTTTTCCATTAAATTAACCAGATTGATAGATTTCTAATTATGGATAAATTTAACGAAACCTTTTTTAAAACAATATTAACAAATTAGTATATATTATAATATGAGTAGTAGAAAATTGGTGGTGGCCTGCTTTGTCTGGTGTGAGCATATGAACACAGCTTAGCAAACATGTGCACCTTGCTTCCAACTTAAACAATGTGAAGGCCCAACTACTATGTATTATAATTTTTTGGGAAAGTTATCGATATGTACAATATTGTCAAATTTATTTATTGATATGATTGAAATATATATTAAAAAAATTATATATTCATTATATATATTGTGCTCAAATATACAAAAAAATTAAGTATTACAATGACCCTTGCAAAATCATATTATTATTATCTTTTAACCAGATGTGGATTCTACAATGAGTTTTTATTCAATAAAGTTGCAAGGTATTGATTAATATTAAATAGAGATTAGTAGAGTACCACACTAGCCAATTTATTAGGATTAAGAATCTAATAATTTTTTTTGACCTTATTTGGGCTATGATCTACCAAAATAAAAATAAAAATGGCAGCCAAAATTAACTGCTGCAGTTACACCATGTGATGGATTTTTTGTTAGGTACATCATACCATGTTTAGAAAAGATCCTAGTAAGATTTTTCTTCTAGTTTTACCCTAATTTAAGGCAAAGAGAAATTAAAATGGTTAAATTAGCATCATTAGTGTTTAATAATTCATTTAGACGGATCACCCACGTGGACTAACACAATTCAATTAAGAGATCTGACCCAATTAGGGAGAAAAGATAAGAAGAGTTTAAGTGGGAAGTTACGACATATCATCAAACGTGAAAGAATGTAGAGATATCGATTTTTCTCCTATAACTTCTTCTCCTCTTTTGTATAGAGAAGAAAGACACTCTTTCCTCCTTTCTAATTTTCTAATAACACAAGACATCTAGTTTGTGGGTTTAAGCTTTGTTTCTTATTGATTTAAAGTAAATTTGAGGCAATTCTTTTGACAATAAGATCAATAACTTCCAATGCAATTATAGGTACACAATTCGTTGCTCTTGTTCATTTCATTAGTATTACAATTAGTACACTGATAGGGTGTGTTTGGTACAGTAGAAAATATATTTTCAGTAGGTTCCTTACAAGTATAAAATTATTATTCTAAAAATAATTTTGCATATAATCTAAAGCAAATACAGAAAGTGGAGGTGGGGTAGGATGGTCGAGATGGGGGCTAATGGGGTACAGTGAAGATAAGATATGTTAGAGGATAAATAAAACACAATCAATATAAAATGTCATTTGTAGAATTTATTTTTAACATTATTTAATGAAAAAAAAATCTAACTAGAATTGTGACTTGAGAATGAAAACAAACAATGTTTTAGTCCCTAGTAAACTTCTTCTTAATTATGGGCAGGTAATCCATACCCTAACTTTTAGGACATCTTATCTTATAATATATGTATATATATTTGCTTCACTTCCCCAACTCTTCTCTCTACTTTTATATACTTCACATCACTTCTACTCTTTTACCAACAAATTTTCTTCTTTAGCCTTCCCCATTTCCCTCACAATATGCCAAGAAGTACACTTGGAACAAACTTTAATCTTTGTTTCACTAAACTCAAACGTTCATTACCCCTACAATCCTCCAATGATAATGATAATGAACGTCGTCAACAACAACAACATCATAGTATGCATTTTTGCAATTCCATTAAAAACTTCAACTCTCTTTACGACTTATCATCATCAGAGTGCAACTCTAATAATATTCCTACGTCTTTCGATTATATTTACGAATTAGACAATAATACCCCTGATTTAGCCACTATTTACGCCTCTCAACGTTTCTTTTTTTCTAGCCCGGGCCATTCCAATTCTATTATCGACTCATCATCATCATCGTCAATTTCTTCTTCTTTAGCATCCACCTCATCTTCCGTGGAATCGGATGCTCCCCTCGAGGGGAGCATCGCGATTCCAACGGATTCACCCGACCCGTATTTGGATTTTCGACGATCGATGCAAGAAATGGTGGAGGCACGTGGATTAAGTGATATAAGAGGCAATTGGGAATCGTTACATGAACTTCTTATGTGTTATTTTACATTAAATCCAAAGAGCACACATAAGTATATAGTTGGTGCATTTTCTGACCTTATTGTATGTCTCATGGCATCAAAATCAGATCTATCCTCCGCCAGCACAAGTAAGTGTTACAAGAATTCAAGTGATGAATAATTTATTAGAGTTCGATCCATTTATATTATTTTATTGTTAGTGGATAGAGTTATTGTACCGATATAAATGTATGTTACATGGTGTTGATATTAAACATTATTGAGAGATTGAATTTGGTCCCCGGCTACTAAATAGCTGTTGTCTTGAATAACACGAATTGAAGCTTTTTATCATCCTTTTTCAGTTTTTTGTCTTAGAAAATTACTTTTCAAGCTTTTCTAGATCTAGAAATCAATTTTGCTACAAAAATACTTTCTTGGATATCTCTATTTTTTGGCACTATTTTAAGGAGTTGTTTGGTTGGTTAGATAAGGTAAATTATAATTTGCTTTTTTCTCCCAAAAAAAATTAGAAAAGTAAAGTTAAAATTAGTAATGATTATTTTCCAATTTAAGTTAAATACATATTTTATATTATATATTACATATATTCAATTATAATTTAACAAATTTACTTTTCTTATTAGTCAATCTAAAAAGTAATACTTCATATGTTCCGTATTAAGTGAATGTGAGACAATGCACATCTATTAAAGAAATTTAGGATATAAATTGAACATCACTTTTTATTTTTGCCCTTTTAATTATTCTTGAAAATATGAATAATTCAAAGTATAATTATAAATATGAGCAATTAACTTTTTTGAAATTATGTATAGAAAATATAAATGAGGGACAAAAACAGAAGAAATTTCCAACAATTTTATTGAACAACCATTCACTTATTTTAAACTATGAAAATACGTCCAACAATTACTTAGTATGGAATAGAGGAAGTATTAAGTAGCAATTTAACTTTGAAACGCTATTTTCCCTTGTGAAATAGTTGTTTGCTACAAAATATCTTTTTAAAACTTTGTATCAAATCAAACTACCAAAAAAAAAGAGAATAATAGATTTATTTAATAAACATGTTTTTTATTGAATTTTACGGCCTTAAACATACTATATAAAAATAGGAAAGAGATCAATTTTTTCAAAATAAACTAAAAGAAGAGTAGATTATTGATTTTGAAACGAGAAAAGTATAGAGAAAATCTATGGAAAACAGTTATAAAATATAGGCACTATGTTTTTAGTAGTTGTTATTATAATAATGGGGAAAATTACTTTTTGCTACCAAATAAGGCCTTAGATGAAGTGTTGTGGGAATGGGAGAAGCCTAGGTTAATTAAGTAGCCGCTAGTAGGCTGGAGCCTATAGCTTCTTTATGGCAGGCACAGGACAGTCTCCCCAAAAGCCTTCTACTTTTTCATTTTTTGGGTATCGTGATTTTGCAGTACTACGTACCCCCACACATGCAAAATCAACCATTAATCAATATTTTATATTTCTTTTATTTTATTTTACGTGACATTTTTTGACTTGATACGATATTTAAAATAAAAAATAATTTTTGAAACTGATCTAAAACAGTCCTTGAGTATTTGTGTGGTTGAGACTCATTTCATTAAGGATAAAAGAGAATTTTAAAATTAAAGTATTTGTAATTATAGTAGGATGACATTCTTTTTGAAACAATTTAAAAAGGAAAGAGTGTCACATAAAATGAGATGGAGGGAGTAGTAAGTATTACTCTTACCGCCTCAATTTATATGAGTTAAAGTAAATAGTTCATTTTGATATATAGCATTCGCACTAAAGCGCGATTAAATTTGAGTTCGCATTTGAAAATTTCACGTTGAGAGTGGTTAAATTTGTATTCTCATCAGATCGGGGTAAAAATGATTCCTAATAAAGACGACTTCGCACTCAAAAAGACTCGAACATGAAATCTTTGATTAAGAATGAAAAATGATTTACCACTCCAACACAATCAGCTTGTTGATGATGTCTTTTTGTTAGAAAGGATATATTATATATATAGTTAAGCGTTTAACATTATATTATCACTGTTAATATTAATAATTACAAATAAATTGTCAAAACGAGCTAGCTTATTACATAGATTATATCATTAGTGTATCAGATAGCACCTTATCTTGATCTGCCTTGAGGAACTTTTTAATAGCTTCAGGAGGATACAGTAGAATGTGTGGTTGGGTGGTCGTTGTTAGCTTGAAACCTATTCTGGACAAAATGTGTGCTACCTTATTTTCTTGGCGAAAATTATGGTAGACCATGGATTCCCTGATTTCCTCAATGTTGACCTGCAAGACATAATAATCAGATTATAAATTGGATTAGGTTCTTCTAAATATTGAAGGGTTTCAATTGAGTCTATTTCAATTTCTAGTGGGAGGAGATTATGCGCAATAGCAATATTCACTTTATTATAATTAGAAATAATTTAATTTTAAAATATTTTTTATTCATAATAAAATGATTTAAAATTACACAAATTTCTAAAAATAATTTTAAACTACGAATTTCAAAAAGACTTTATTTTTAAGATATCATAATACATGTCAAGTCAAACAATGCCACGAAATAATCCGAGAGTAATAATTTTTTGAGAATCAAGGAGACTCGGACGAAACTACTTCTTCTAGCCTCTAGGGATAACAACAAAAGCGAGTAATTTTCCTGGATAGTCACTCATGTTTGAGAAATTACCTAGTAATATCACTTATGTTTGTTTTAGGACTACAATATCACTCAACTTTACATATTTTCCTCAAAATATACATGACACAAAAAAACTATTATTCTCTCTCCTATTGGGATGCCATGTCACATTTTCATTTTTTCTTTTAAAAAATTAACTTTTTAAAATAACTCATATGTTATATTCAGTAAAAAAAAAAAAAATCTTAATTATTTATCATTTTTAGCTTTTTACTTTAGTATATTAAGAGATAGACATTTTTTTCCTATAATTACATTTAACATTAATTATTTCTCTAAATCATTTCTCAAATCATTCCTTCTTTAATTTCTTAAAGAATATGTAAAGTGCACACTTTTAATGGGATTTCATGTCATATTATTCTTTTTTTTAATAGTATTTTTTTTAAAAGAAATTAACTGGAAAATTTAGTTTCTACTCTTTCGGTCCATCTTTACATCTTTACTTGTTCAGTATTAGTTTGACATATCTCTTCAGAAATAATAAAGATAATTTTACTATATCAATCTTTTAAAATAATAAATTTATATTTTATAAAATGCATTGGCAAATGACTATAATTAATAATAAGAGTGAATTAGGAATTAAGTAATAAATTATCATTTGATTTTCTAAAGTAAACGTAATGAATAAATAAAAATGGACAGAGGGAATAGTTGCTAGAAAAAAATCCGTAAAAAGAATTAGTTGATATAATACTCTTGATTTTTTATAAGTTCATGAAAATTGTTCTGTAACGTTTTTTTTTTTCACTTTTACTTGTTTTTAATGTTTACCTTGCGCATTTTATAAGAACTTAAAGAATGAATGATTTAAAAAAATGATTTAGAATGAATAATTAGTGTTAACCGTAATAACAAAAAACAAATATGAGTTGTTTAAAAATGTTCACTTTGCATTATATAATTATTATTTTTACAGAGTATATCATATGGGTTGATTTAAAAATTAATTTTTTTAATTATTAGTAAAAAAGGAATAATGTGACATAAGAGAGAGAAAAATGTTTTTTTTGTATCAAGTATATTTTAAGGAAAATATGCAAAGTTAGGTGATATTATACCCCTAAAACAAGCAAAAATAATATTATTAGGTAATTTCTCAGGTGACTATCTAGGAAAATCCAACAAAAGCTGTGGGCACACATATAATTTATTTTTGAAATTTAAAATCTTTATCTGTTAAAATTCTTCTTTTTGGAAAAAAGAAATAAAATAATAAATCATTGAAGTTTGTCTTTCGTACAGTGATATATGATAATCTTATACAGCTAGCCGTACAATATAGATAGATACATACAAAATAAGTTTAATCACTGACACCATGTTATATATTTTCATCAGTAAATTATTATTTATATACCAAAAAAGTGATAAAAATATTCACGAGGTCACTTTATATATGGCAAATACATAATGGCATTTTATTTATGTGTCGTGCTTTTGTTTCACAGAAAGTGCAAACAAATAAATACATTTATGATTAAAGTTTTATATATTTGAATGAACTTTTTTTTCTTAATTTTGCCTTCGGTGTCTGATATCCACATTGGAGCTTGACTATTTTAGATTCGCGCCGCTTAAGACCTCATTTAGAAAGAAGCGCTCCCTATCAAGAATTCTTTTATATTCAGAATTCAAACTCGAAACTTTTGATTAAGGAAAAAACAATATCATCTACTGCATCGGTATATTTGAAGGAACTAGTTGGGCAGCTTCAAGACAAAATTATGAAACAGAATCTTTGTTTTGTTTTTCACTTTGATTTTTTGCTGTTTGGGTGTAAAACTTGACTCATCTACTGTTATTGTTCAAGATTCTGTCATGCTCAGTAAAATGCATGTGCTATTTTAATAGTAGTTATTTTCTTATTCAAAGATGCCAATGCCAGTGAAATATGACTTGGTTTCTGAACACAAGTTGGGTTATTATTGGTTTATAATTTTACAAATTATTAGTATATTATATGGCCAACTTAATTGATGGTGGATATAATATAAAGTTATTTCACTCATGATGTGTTAGTCTCTCATCATGTGATCGATCAACTTCTCACTTCTTTCTATTTTTGGATTTCTGAAATTCGTATTGAAATTTGATTAATTTGAATTGGTTCTGCAAAGGATTCATTAGGAGGAAGGCCTTCTTACCAAAAATATATTTATTAAAAGTGCTTCTGGAAAAATTACTTTTGAAGAATTATAGTTTGTATATGGCTAATCAATTTGAAACACATAATAATAATAATAAAATATTATTAGATCAGTAATTTATAAGAGCTATTTTTTCAACTTTGAATTAATGGAAAATAGAAACAGGTTAAAGATTTTTTACAAAAATTTCCACTTTTTGTCTAATGTTATATACACCAAAAATAATGCAGACACATCACACGGCCATAATCCTTCTTGATTAGCGTTTGTATATGGCTAATCAATTTGCAGCCCTTAATTTAAAGTCGGCTATAAAAAATTCTTGATAGCAAATGTTTTTTTCCTAAATAGGACTTTATGCAGCACAAATCCGTTCTATCAAACACCAAACGAAAAAAGAAAAAAAAAACTCACCTTTTTAGTATTTCAGATTGTAACAGGTAATTTGTATCCTTGTGTTTACGTTACGTAAGTAATTTTATTTTTATTTTACAAAAACAATCTCATATTTAATGATCTGTAAATTTTAATGTGACGATAAAAGATTTGGACTGATTTTCCCTTTTCTGCATTAAGGACCAACAAATTCGTCATACAGAAAATATGTTTATCATTTCCTCGAAAAATGATAAGATAGGAGTAAAATCTAGCACATGTAGGCACATAAAGTAGACACGTGTGTTTTATGTGGCATAATATACGTAGGACACCATATAAGACATCACATGATAAGGAACAACATGAGACACATGTGTTTACTTATTCCACTTTTTACAAGTTTAAATGTCTACTTATACACACTCAAAGTTGGAAGGCATAAATACTAATTGAGGTCAAATTAAAGATCACATTTAGAGTGTGCAGTCAAGCGATTGAAGCATCAATCTCACAAAACTAAACCTCACACATGAATCTCACGGTGGTTGTTTTGCAACAAGACTATAGATTTACGTTGTTATTGTAGCGAGTGCGAAAATTCTTTTCGAAATTGAGCATAATAGAAAACTATAATAATTCACAGCAACTTCTTCATTTCAACTAACATCAAAAACAGCAAATATTTAGCTGATGAAAACTTAAGAATATGATAAATAATTAAATGGTTAACCTTACTGCCACCAATTACACCTTTGGTAGAGTTGGCTAGAGGTTAAAGAGAGAAAAATAACATGAGGATCAAACTCAAACATCAAATACATACATGTTGCTTAATGTAACTAAAGTTGACCTTTCGTTTGATGGAATGTATTAGAGAATATAATTTGAACTGAGATGAGGTAAGCTCGATCTTTTGTTTTGGGGAAAACAATTCATAAGCCTTCAACAGGATAAGAAACTTGAGAGGAATCGTATTAGTTATGGTATTAATAAATCCTTTGTTTGGTAAGATTTTTTGGTATTATTTAATATTTTATTTGGTAGGATTTTTAGCCTAGCCAATCATAGTAGTATTAACAATACATGAGCTATGCATGGCAAGTCATAGTAGTATCAACAATACACGAGCTATACATGGCAAGTCATAGTAGTATTAACAATACATGAGCTATTAATAGATGGATTTGGTTTCCCACCCAGTATCCGGTACCACTCGAAAAGTCTAATACCCACATTAGAGTCCGACTAAATTCGAATTCGCACCAAAAAGTTCCACATTGGGAGTAAAGAGCTCCCTAACAAAGGCGACTCCGTACCCAAAGGAACTTGAACCCAAGACTTCTAGTTAAGGATAAAGGAGTACTTACGACTCCACCACAACTCTTGTTGGTCAATCCCATCAAGTTAATTCTTGTATTGGTACCTTGCCCAAACTACCCACTTCTCCCTAGTTCTCATACCCTAGCAATACTCTAGCTCACCACACTTGGTCAAACCAACCATCACACTACTCCTGCTTTCCTCTCAAACATGAAATTTTTCTAAAGGACCAATGCTTTTGAATCCCAAGGATTGCCTCAGGGAAGAGGCCAGTCCCTGAAAAAGCCATCTCGATTGGTATCATTCAAATGCAAATATAGGCCTGATTGAAGCATAAAAGTGAAATAATAATAATGAGAGGCTTTTGTCGGCAAATCTAAAACTTGTCAACTACATTATTGACACTGTTGCACTATCTCTCCAGTATTCCAAGGGGAAGATCAGTCTTAAACTAACTCGGGACAAAACCAACTTCCACAAAAGTTGAGTGATAGCAGAGAAAAAAGGATAACAATGCAATTGAAGTTATTACCATGGAAACGATACTACACAGCAAGAAGCAGAAGGAATGGTCTCATCATTCAATAAGTTACGCTTTAGAATGACATGAAATACATACCTCAATAAAAGCCTACATCTACGCCTAGTTATAAACATCCAAATCCAGTGTGTAGGTCAGATTATCCTTTATCAATACTCATTCATCCGCTGCCATGTAGGAACCATCTACAACTTTCAGCCAAGAAGAAAAAAACTACTCAAAAACCATAGCACCGAATATGTTAATGTCAGTAATTACATGGAGGAATATACACTTGGCTTTTGTCAGTTGTCGCTCAATTAAAGATCAAAATTAGCATATTACATCTTCAAAAATCTACACGACCTACCTGCAACACAAACAGAAATTCAGAGCTCAACGTAAAACTTCAGAAATCAACAATCTCTAGGAACAACAAACTTGGCAAATACAAAACACCGAGAAATATTGGAAAAGAATATTATTGAATTGTTGTTGTCTACATTATTACAAAAAGATACTATTTATAGACACTACAATATAATCGGATACTATTTACTATTCATATTTCTATTCTAAGTAGGATTGTATATCTATTCCTATTTTAACACTCCCCCTCAAGCTCGTGCATACAAATCATATGTACCTAGCTTGTTACAAATGTAATTAATACAAGGACTGATGAAGGGCTTGATGAGATATATGCAAATTGATCACTCGACTTCACAAAATTGACAGTCAATCTCAATGTGCTTAGTCTTCTCATGAAATAATGGATTGGATGCATAATGCCAGTTAATCTCCATGTGCTTAGTCTTCTCATTAAAATACTGAATTTGATGCATAATGCTGATAAAACACAGAGTAATAAAATTACAATGTTGAACTTCCCAAACCAAGCTTGCAAAGACTGTTTCAAACCATAAAGTGACTAACGTAATCAACATACAAGGCTATTAAACTCCCCATGAGCAACAAAATTAGGTGGTCGCTCTATATAGACTTCTTCACAATGTAGTGGTTGCCAAAAAATGCTCAAAATCTAGTATAAAGTTTATGGATCATGTTGGAATCAATAGACGAGTTGATATTAAACAAGAAAGTCACCGGAAAACTAATCGGAACATACTCATATGTCGGAGTATTAAATTTGATGGTTGAAAGTGGTCACATTCTAAAAAATAAAATTATCTAGATAAGGTTCGAATGATGGTACGACCAAACTAGAGAATAGAAATTATATAGGAAAGGTCAGATTGACGGCACGACCATGTTGAAAAAGAGAAATTATATGGGTAGGGTTGGAATGATGGCACAACCCCACACAAATCAGATTTGAGGAGTCACCAGAAAGACGAAAATGGAACTATGCAAATCAAATCTGAAGAGCTATTGAAAAGACACACGATGCTATAAATTCAAATATGAGAAAGTAGTTCGAAAAAATCCACGATACGACGCAAATTAAATATAAAAGTAGTCCAGAGAGATAAACGGTGCTACGCAAATTAGATATGAAAAAAAAAATCACCGAAAGAATGGTACGATGCTACACAAATTAAATATGAAAAAGTAGTCACCAAAAAGATGGCACGATGCTACATAAATTAAATATGAAAAAGATGGCACGGTGCTACATAAATACCGATGGATATGGGGCAGACACAAACAGCCCTAGAAAGTCACCAGAAATTGACACACGGTCACCTATCTGACTAAGTTTTCTTCCCATGAATATAGGTTCATGCATATATCATTGGCCCTACTTTTGTTAACATAATCATTGGCCAGACAGGCGATATATATGAGTATTAGCTACCCGCCGACAGCGGAAGCTCTTTGATCCTCTATCAAGTTCGTCGAGGCTCTGATACCATGTGAGAAATATTGGAAAAGAATATTATTGAATTGTTGTTGTCTACATTATTACAAAAAGACTCTATTTATAAACACTACAATATAATCTTTTACCAAATAGGATACAATTTACTATTCCTATTTCTATGACTATTCTTATTCCTATTCTAAGTAAGATTGTATATACATAGTCCTATTCTAACAACAACCATGACACTTAAAAGCCAAAAAGAGAGTAACATGCCATGTTCAGAAAAGCACATGCCAACAATAGCCTAAATACATATCTCAAAACTTTGGTTATATATGGTCACGCCTTCAATCAGAGACTATTTAATAGCTTCTATCAAATCACTTCATACTTAGAGTTTGGGAAGTTGCTTCAAGTTGATTAGTAAAAACTATTAGTTGAAGAAAGTACTAAGCAACTACTTCAATGCTGAGGAAACGGAAGGAGCCAAGAGAGATTTGGACATTGTGACCCAAGTCATCACATGGACCACTAGGAGGGAGAGAAACTAAAGAGCCATTCATGTCATCAAGAGAGATAACTCATATATTCCAATAAATATGCTATATGAAGTACACAGATAAGGTATATAATTGGATCACTGCAGAAAATAACACATCTTTGAAGAGCTCTCTCTATATAAACTTTGTATATGGTTCGCTATCATGTTAAATAGCTTATAGATTAAAAGTCGAATAGAAAAACTAAACAATTCATACACCATTGACTGCTTCACAAAACCATGTCACTTTTAAAGGAAGGAAAAGTCTAAAGCCAATAGAAATGAACTTACATATCGAGCATCCTTCTATTAGCACCACAGGAGCATCACAGGTACTCATACTGCCACAGAGTTCAAACCAGACAAACTACTAATTATGAACAAGACTCCAGTTCCTCAGTTGATTTTGCAGACAACTGAGCTACATCATGGAGAGACTTTGAATCAAGGGACAAAACATGTGCATCCACAGAAACTTCCTTATGGTCATTGATGTTACTTCTCATGACTTCATGAGAAGTTTCTTGACTTGCCAAAGGAGAGTTCAAGCAAAAAGAGTCTGATATAGCCATTAGAAACAGGTAGATCTAATAACTTTTTCCATCTGATGGGAGGCTTCGGAAGTAGCTTTTACCGAACCAGTTGAATCACACATCAAAGCAGAAGTCATTTCACTTGAAGCAACTGTTTCCTTTCCTGCGGGAACTTCAAGTGTGTCACATTCATTTCTAAATTGCCAATCTACAGAGGATGTCTCCTGGCAAACCTTGTCAACAGAATCGGAGTCATTATTCAGACACTCAACTTCTCCTTTTAGCAGACAACTGACAGCTTCTTTACTATCTTCCATACTGTGAATGGCTTTCTCCTCATGAATTATTGATATAGGTGCCACGGGAGAAGAAATTAGTGTATTGTCTTCCTTCCCACTTACACAATGTTGATACATCTTCATCCCATGTTGTTCATCTGTTACATCAGAGGGGATAGTTCCGTAACCAGGTTGTGCAGAAGAGCAATTAGCTATCCTTTCAGTTTGATGAGCATCAGGTTCAGAAGCATGAGAAGGAAGACTGTTTCTACATTCGGACGTATCATTCAAGACACCATCAGCTATATCAAGACTTGATTCAACAGGGAAAGTAGAACCTTTATCATCCTGGTTGAGCTTGACTTCAGAGAAAGCATCAGCATTGGACCCTGAAAAGTAGCACCTTTATCATCCTCGGGCACATATTGAAGCTGATTTGTTATTTCAACTTAATAAGGCATCATGAGAAGCAAAGAACTTGAAAAGACAGATAGCATTAAACAAGTACAGCATCAATATATATCAGATACCTGTTGAAGTAACTTGGCCTTCACTGGATTGATCCTTCAATAGAGGCTTCTCTAACATATCCGTGCCAGGGAACACTATCATACTCATGTACTTCATTTCCTGTCTCTTTGATTTTTCAAGGGGTTTGAAACCAAAAACCTTCGTCCATGTTTCATTAAGCTCTGGTATAGCAGGTATAACTAGCTTTTCAACACCAAGAGAACAAAGAGCCTGACAAGAATTTCAAGAAGAAAAGACTTCAGGTAGCTGCTTAAGAGCAAAGAAATACTCTTTGGCTCCAGAGCACTAGAATACACATTCAAATTAATCAACTCCACATTTCCATACAAATAGCATAGGCTTCCATGCATGATAACACTTGTTATATCTCATGATGTCACAAATATAGCTGCTTCACCTCTTTTTCCTCTACCTAATGACACCAAATCTGTAATTCATAATCCAGATTATAGTTTGGCCTTGGCGACTAAAACAGAATTCTGAACACCAGTTAGAAAGATAAGGCACAAGGGAGGAAGAAGAAGAGAGATAATGATGGTTTCTATGGGTGTGGACATGTGGTACCTTCACTATGTTCGGGGATCTTATAGATCGACTCAACTTTGCAAGAATAGGTCAGAAAGTAGAACCCAGACCCGTACACTGGTTAAAAGAGCACTGCTAATGTTAAGAAGTTCAAATTGTAAATCAATCAGTTCGATAGGAAAAGGTTTTGCTGCAAGGACTCATTGGAAGGCTTTTGAACAGTAAATAGAGACAGAAAAACAGTTATATGTTCTAATGAATTTTGGATTTCAGAATGTACAGCAGTATACCAAAACTGGACTTGATTTTAGGCCTAACTCAAATAATAGCTGTAAGCAATTAACAATAATATATGCAAGACTTTTTTTTGACACTGGTAATGTGTATTCATCAGCATTAAGGGGATGCTGGCCCACCTCCAAAAGTGTGATTACAATATATGCAAGACTTGAAGGGTTAATTACATTAACCTCCCCCGAGGTCTGCTCGAATCACAGATATCTCCCATTTAGTTTTCAAGTTTTGCATAAATCTCCCCTGTTTTCAGACTTCCGTAACATTAGTCTCAGCCAAATGATGGGACCTTATATGTAAACAACTGATTGATTATCAAACCTGATCATCCTAAACATTAAACATGCCGCCAGGGTTTTAAAAGGCAGAGGCGTGAGGTGAGGTGAGGCGAGGCAATGCATTTTACTTAATACAAAAAGAGATGCAAGCCCTGAGGCGTAAGCCTCATAGTTCTTCAAATATTTCAATTTATAAATCAATGAAATGGCACAATGACACAAGAAAATATGAAAAATACATTAAACATCACGAAAATTGCAAGGAATTAGAAAAGCTCCTAGAAATCAAAAAATCTAGCACGCTTATACAAGTATAAAAATGCAGTTGTAGTAAACTTATCATGAGATACAAATTAACAATATCGTCTTAACTTTCAAACAACCAAAAAAATCACAATTTCTTAAATAATATTATCAGACCATATGTTTTACCTTTCTAAACCAAAATAATTAAATCTTTATCAGTATAATAATTTAAAGCTTACTCTTTCAGGAAGAAATATAAAGTAGCTTTCATATAGTAAAATAATAGAAAGTCTGATACTTTTGAGAGAAAGAACAAAGACATGAAAATCAATAGCAAGCTTAGTTGCTTGGACTCTGTGAGGGTGTCCTATAAAGGTGCAGATCTAGAGGTCAGATCCTTCAAGATCTATATTTTAAGAATCAGGGGTACCGATATGGATTTGAGGATTCAGCTAAAAATAATTTAAATATCTATAGATAGAGTTATATGTCTAAATTATGAGACATTATGTGGAAAACTTACTAGGTATTCTGAGGAAAAGATATTAATCAAGAGGAGAATTCTAGAAGCTGATATAAGGAAAAGGACGGACATAGAAATTTATATATACAACGTACTCCATTCTCTTCAATTTCACCTTAGCTTTTGTTTTGATTGCAATGATCATTGTATCTGTTCCGAATTCTCCATTGATTTTGGTCAAAGTATCCAATATCAGTTGACCAAATCCGGTACGAATCCCAAACTCATGTCGTGTCGACACGTGTGCAGCACAGAAACTGAAGAGTGCATGCAACTTAGATTGCAAGTGAATGTATAAAGTTCCAACTGTCTGTATTCAGAAGAAATTTTCTAGTGGTGTTCACCCTCATAATGTTCTCAATCATAAAATAGGCAACATTATCGCCCTCATAATGTTCTCAATCATAAAATAGGCAACATTATGGCCCATTATTTGAGTTATCTAAATCTACATATTTTCTATAGATGATTAGATCTTTTACTATGACTTAAGAATTTGAGGGTGCTAATTGGGGAATTTGACACATGATTTGCTAAGAACTATTGAGTGTGTCCTGAGCGTTGAGCATTACGCGTACTTAAGGCGCACAGTCAAGCGCTTGGGGCATAAGCCTCACAGAACTCATGCATGTGCCTCAGGGTGTTTTACAAGTGCCCCCCATAAAGGGGCGAGCCCCGACCAAATCCCAAAAAATCTTTTAGAACACTGGTTGTAGCATTTATTCCTAAAACTTACCTGGAATAGGTTTTTAAAGAAGATTACAAATGATCAAATAAATATATGACCTTTTATTTATAGAAATCATTTTAAAAAAACATCGACTCTACACAACTGTCATCAAATATCTACCTCCAATGCAAAAAAAGAATTGAATAAAAGGCTTTACTAAACAAAAGTCCTTCAAAATTCTCGATCTATTTTAGTATATACTTTGTTTAAAACTCAAAACTATCATACTTCAATACTGTTTTTTGAATAATGAACTGGTAAAGTTTCCAACTTCTTTTCAAGCACATAAGAAAAGTTCAAGTCAATACATTTAGTATACTTCGTCCATCATAGAAAATAAAGGTGGGTTCTAAATACAAGGGTCGGCATATCAAATCTTTACAATGAGAAGTAGCATGCCACTTTAAAAATGTCAAGAGGCATCAAACTAGCTTATTACATAATCATACCGTTTCAATTGCTGTGAGAAGCCGACTGCACATACGTTGACGACGATACATATATCGGGTTCCAATAAATGGCATCTCAGCAACTTCATTCCCGTGAATCCTACGTAAAGAGTAGAATCATTTGCAGTTGTTATTATCACAATCCTTGAATACAAGAGAGTGTCAAACTAAAATGATACTAGATACCACTACTACAAATTTCTCAAGAATTCATTTAGCACAAGAGGAGAAGTGGCAAAAAATATTAAGTACATTAAGAGATGGCCACATCATCAAACATCAATTTAGAACATGAAGGTCGATATTCAAAAGTAGTATGTTACATCCCTTAATGTAATACTATATCGCATGTGCCTAGCTTTTGTTCTAGGCTAGAAAGTACGCCAGCCAGTCAACCAGTTCAGCCCGGTATTTTTAGATATGAATTTAGATTATTGCCATGCATAGTTCAGCAGGAGTAAAACCTCTTTCTATGTTTGGTAACTGTTTAACTTCAACTTTCAACGTCGCATGTTTTACATGTGTTAAGTTTAAAACCTTAAGTTTCTAAAGTCTCTTTATTTTCTTAAACTCCATGTCAAGTCAAAACCAAACAAACAAATTAAAACGGAGGAGTAGCTTATAGTATAAAAGATTATGATGTTCTTTCCTGCCTTCCCGAAGGACAAAGATATCACAGCATACAACTAGTACTTATGGCCAACTTTTCAAATCGCTTGGGATGGTAACTAAATATCAAATAAAATAAATTAGGTAGTTTGGCCATTTGAATAACCTATTAAGTTTTCACCTACATCAATCACAACCTTTACTGATTCTACACTGACTATTCAAGAAGGACGAGAATCACTCATATTATAGCTGTCCATTCAAGTGCCTCCAGAATGCTAACTAAGCAAAAGTAATATGTCAATTAATCACAACAAACCTAGCCAGAAACAAACCAAATACAGTAACCAAGTAATCCGTGGCAAGGATAGCCTAGATCATATTATCACAAAGTATCTTTATTGGAACCGTTCTTCTGAAACAAAGCAGTAGAACTTTTCTGGTATTGATGCAACTATTTTTGGATGTTGAAGGGCTGAGGCTCCCAGTTTCTGCCTATTAATATGCACACGTCATTGAGGCATCCCTTTCTGGGCATTGAGCCGTCAAGTTCTGGGACCTAGGATGCTCAGAGCTAGCACTGCAACACCCAGCTTTTCAGTAATAAATATTGCAGGTTTCAAGTTAACAGATTCTGTCATAATAATTCACTTGATTCTTCAGCTGATGCTAAAAATGCTGCCACAATTCAAGTTTGCTACTTCACTGTTTATGTAGTGGAAAAGACCTCAGCCTCCAAGCATGAGGTTAGGGGTTGGAGTCATTATGGGAGCAAACGTGAGACAGAGCCACTGTTGACTCCTAGACAGGGGATTCCAGGTGTGGTGCCAAAAAAGAAAAAACAATATGCTTTGGTCATGAAGCACTTGGATGCAATACAGAATTATGATCACTATGACTAGAAAATACTCCAACGAAGACTAAAAAACTTCAACTAACACTCACCTTATGGATGCAGCACAGATAAGTTCATCACCCTTCTCAAGAATAATAGTATAGAACCCTTTGTAGTTCAGCCGCCTAAAGTTTGACCTGGTATCAAAAGAGGAAAATAAGGATAAACTTCTTAATCAACTTATAGAAGAAAGATAAGTGCCTTAATTATCAACCATGTACACCATCACTGGAATCATTTAGTGTTCAACTGTAGTATTAAAAACAAGGACAACTTTTCAGAAAAAATTTGGTATAAAAAAAAACAGAATCAAAATTTAGAATTCAATGAAAAGGTAAAGGTAGTATTTTCAGTGGAAAAAACTAAAAAATAATCTCACATCAATACCATCAACATGACCTGATGATTTGAGTTAACAAGAAAAAAGAAAATTAAAAGTTATTAGCTTGAGCAGGGGAATTACTAGTTGTTCTAACGCCATCTGGACAATAGACTCAGTGATCCAAAAATCAACAAACACTTTCCACACTTCATATCTAGAACTAACAGAAGAAACAAACTCTATATGGAATTCATCAAATGGCATTACTTATAAACAAAGCATGACTAGACAGGAACAGAAAAAGTCATAATAGCAACAAATTGGTTATGCCATCGCTTTTAATATAAATTCATGAGAACATATTATCACAATCTTCAGAGATGCTCACCCGCAGCTATAAACAACGCTCTGAATTACATTGATTTTACTTCTCTGGTCAACAATGGGCACAAAACACTCATTCATAATGGAGAAAGCAACAGCTAACTTGCAATTGCATTCAATGTCTACTAGATCGTCAGTCAAATTTGTATCCCTGCCAAAATCACGATGTTGAAGAAGTCTCCAACAAAATCCTTCATCCAAATCATGCTTTACACCAAGAAGCACCTGCAGGCCCTCAAAAATCTGTTGAAGAACATGTGAGATTATTTCACTGCATAGTGCATAGAAACTGATATGTATATGTATATACAAATTGTATAAATATAGTTTACTCTTAGTCTGAGGAAGAAAGTTCTAGATAATATACATGCAGGAATACATCAGAGGATTGGAGAGCGATTTGGAAACTTCTCTCTTCTTTTTCAACAGATTTCATTAAGTGCATGTGACAGACAAATGAACTAAATAACTTCTTCAAGGCTGGGAACAATGTGAACTAGAAGTTGCAAAAACTGCAATCTATTTAATTGGACAAGTGCAATACCTTCTGGCATCCCTTTCCGCAAAACGATAGATCTTTAGTATCAAAACCGAGAGCACTGTCACCGGGGACACAAGGCAAATGGACTGCAAAAGCCAAAGCAGATAAATTTGTCTAGTTCATCAAATTCATTTTACAAATTTATAGAAAAAAATAACTAACAAAAGAGGATTCGAAATATACATTTTCCCTCACAAAAATGGCATGTTAACAACTCAGATACTGCCATGCCATCCTGAACATCATTCTCTGAGGAATTTCTGACAACTGTCCCACAGAATTTGCATGAACAATAAACACATCTCCAATCTCCAGAAGGTAACTTCTGCAACACATTCAAAAACAGTAAGACATACTTATGCTCAACAATTTAACGAGTAAGGGCCAGTTTGGATTTAGATAGAGACTTATCCCTGCATGTATCTGGTGGACAGTGAGGAAGGAGAGAAATTCCAAGTGCTTTGAGGGCATAGAAAATGATATGCAAAAGATTAAGCTAAATTTTATCTTACTACTTTGTTTTTGGTGTAATCAGTTCTACTCTAATGACACTATTTCTATCATTGATGTCCTTGATTGATTATAGATAGAAATAGGAACATTCTAGAGTTCCAATTGTATATATGGTTTAAGTACTACCTAAGTGCTGTTTGGATATAATATACAGTTACTATTCTCTAAAAGAGCCCATCTGGATTGGCTTATTTTAGGTGCTTTTTAAAATAGTTTTTAAGCATTTTTGTAGTGTTTGAGTAAAACAAAAAAGTGTTTTTAAGCCAAAATAACAAAAATATTCCCAACTTATGGCTTTTGGCTTATAGTCATAAGCTCATCCAAACATACTCTAAGTTGGGAGAGTACCAGGGATTACAATTTGAAATGACCAACTATTCTTTTAGTAAGCCATCTAATAGGTGGTCCAAGAACCTCCTTTTCTCATTCTTACAACCAACATCCATGACTTAAGAGTACAGCTGGAACTGAGGCAATACTTTTTCCTTTTGATAAATAATATGGAACCCAGATTGTAGCTGCTGAACAAAAACTCAAGCCATATTTTGAATACCAAAAGTACTATCTTCTTGAACAAACAAAAGAATATGCAATATATTCCCATGAACATACCTAATTCTTTCTACTGCTTACACTTCTATTTTGATCTTCCTTTATATGGTAAGCCTTTCTACACTATCCAAGAGCCAAAGAGTGGATTTTCCACTTTGCTTCGTTGCTGACTCTCTGTTACCTTTTGAACCTAAATCGAACCTGGAAGAGGTATGGCACTAATCTATACAAAATCTTTACTAGGAAACCAATTAAGAGAGTCTTCCTAACATATATTATCCAAAACTAGATGTATTGAAGAAAAAGAGCATTGTACTCTTTTCAGGATTAACAGAAGTGACTAGAGAATATTATCATATTCTTTGAGCATAGATTGAAGTAAAACTAAGACAATACAAAAGAAAGAAAACACGGAACGAAAGGATAGAAGAAGATGAGTCTTACTTGAATATCTAAGCAGCTCTGGTGGAAAGTTGAGGGGCAACTATCACAACATATCAAGTCACCCCCATCTCCACAAATGTTGCATGTATCATCATTGGGGTCATCACCAACAATATCCACGGAATGAAATGCAATAGGATCAATTTCTTTCTGCTTATTCCATGAGTCTACTAGACATTGCAGAAGAGACTGTCCTGACTGCAGAATCACATTCTGAAATGGCCTGCCCAGCTTACTTCCAGCATGAGATTCAAAATCAGCAAGCTTCAGTGTCTCACCACAACAGCCACAACAAATTCCATCTCCCTTGATCTTTCCTTCATGCCTCACTTTTTTCCTTCCACCATAAATGTAGTGCACCTGAGCATCACATTGAATAACCCCTAAATCAATCATCCACGCTAAAAGAGTGCGCTTCCCATCATACAGTATAAACTCATCACCATCTGAATCAACCCCTCCCTGAGAGCTACGAGCCAATAGAGCACAGGGCTTTCTGCGTTGTCCATCTTCTGTATTTGGTCCCAACTTTTTCCTCCGTACTGCCACATTTGAGTTGTATCCTGTTTTGGAGCCAACACTTCCTTTATTATCTGAGTTGTTTTTGGCAGATAGCTTCTTGGATAACTTCTTGTTGGTCATTTTCTTGCTCATTTTACTTCCCGCATCTTTTTTCTTCTTTTTTCCCTTGATCTCTTTTTCTTTCCTAACTCTGAACAATGTGCTGAATACCTCCTCCGGAATAGGAGTAAACGCAGAATTGGTCTTATCGTCAGCATCCCCAGCTTCAACTTTCTGTTTGAGCTTCTTGTATGCCAAAGTGACCGACCAATGTTGCCTTCCTTCAGGATCATAAAAAATTGCATCACTATACTTTCTCGTTAGCCTGGGCCTGTACTCAATATTCCAACCTGCCTTCACAAGCATATCAATTATCTGATTTCTTATTACCTGCTTTTGTTCCCTAAGACCCGATTCCATCACCTCAGGCTTGCTTCTTTTCAATTTACTTTTCTTCACACGATATGGATTACTGCTGAGCCTTCTATTTTGACCATCTCTAGGACCCTCATAATTAGCTTCAGCATTTGCTTGATCAGTGTCTTTCTCCTTTCTGATGTTAACCACCCCTTCCACAGCACTTGTCTGACTCGCCTTTAGATGTTTTGAACCCCTAACAGAACCATCTGCTTTTTCATAATTCATGCCGCTCTTGGGACCCCTCGATTTATTCTTTTGGCTACTTGTCAGACTGGAAATTTCATTTCTCCCTTGCATCTTCGGAGGTCGTCCACGACGACCCTTTAACTTTGGCCGTCCCCTCTTTTTCGGGGTTACATTATCGTTTACCCTTGTCTTAAGTATTTTGTCAGAAGGATCAATCTTATTATCTATTTTTGGACTGGACAAACCTGCATCCTTCACTTCAAAAACATCCTTTTCACCATCAGTAACTGCCAGTGTCTGGGACCTCAAGACCCTTTTAAACTGACCCATAGTGTTCATCTTCTGTCTTTTCACTTGATCATCATCATCAAGACACTCAATACCCTCCACTTTCATTCTTTTCCTCCCTCTGCCTCTCCTTACAGGCTTAATCTCGCACTGATCAGTACTGACATCAATTTCTTCATCGTCAGTGAATTCATCTTCGTGCAATTCAGTATAATCCACTTTAAGTCTTTTCCTTCCACTGCCTCTCCTGCCAGGCGTATCCTGGCCCTTAACATTGTTTTCATCAACTTGAATTTGGGTACTGGCATCAATGCCATCCTCCACCTTCATTGTTTTGCCACCTTCAAAACCTACCAAATCACCACGTTCTTCCTCAGTTTGTCCTCCTGGTGAAGAAGCAACCAACCCCTTCTTTTTCCTCCCTCTCCGTCCTTTGCCCTTCGTGGCATCACCCTTGCCATGTGGCTCACCAGCTACATTGTCCTCAATTTGACCCTCTTCGCCATTTCCAACAGCAGTTCCCTTATCACACTTTTTTTCCTCAGAAGGACTCAACCCACTTGACTTCAAACCCAAACCCTTCTTCTCAAGCTCCAACTGAGCTGAACCCACCACCCTCTTCGGTCTCCCTCGCCGCTTCTTAACAACTTCCACTACATTCTCCTCCTCAACCTTCACCTCAACCTCCTCCCCAACTTCACCAACACCTACCTCAACCTTATCACCCTCATCAACATCAACAATGACACCTTTAATTTCATCTTCATTCTCACATACCTCCTTAACAGACTCATTCAAATCAAGATCTTGCCTAGAATTTAAGTCAATCACAGTCAAATCAGTCTCCATCAGCTCAGACGGATCCCTATTCAAATCCAACCCATGTTTCTCTACACCACCACTTATCAACCCCTCATCCATTCTTGATCCCCTTTTCTCTATCAACCAAAAAAGACTAGATTTTTACACAAACCCCATCAAATAAATAACCACAGAAACCCCTAAAACAGTACACCCAATTGATTCAAACAAAAAAAAAAAAGATTTCAGCTCACCAAGAAATCTTAAGGACCATGAAATCGGTGAAGCAGAGACATCATAGAGAAGATTTTGAGCTTCAATTAAAAGGCGTTACGATTTGGGGTTTTAGTGAGAGAAAGGAATTTGTGGGTTTAGTAGAAATTGGCAGCGACTGTTTGAGAGGAGAAAGGTGGGTTTTCTTGTATTTTAGTACAAAGTTTTGAGACCATTTTTATTTTTTTTACGTTTTCGAGGTAAGAAGCTAGGAGGACTAATTGTAATTTGGGAGGGAGAATCAATTATTATTTTTTTTCATTTTCCCTCCATTTGTTGCCTCTTTTCCTAAAATAAATATTTAGTCAAAAATATTTATTGCTCTACCTAATATGAACAGCCATTGGATAATATTTTGATTAATAATGTTGAATAAAAATTGAAGTATAGTTGAATACTTGAATTAATAGTCAAAAACACATTAAAGAAATAATTTAGTTATTTTAAAATAGATTTTTACTTTTATTCATCACTTTTTCATATTTTACCATTAACGTAAGATCTAAAATTAGGTTGCTTGCAATTTGGATGAAAATCGATTCAAATCGAACTAATCGTTTAAGTAAATCGATTTTTATTTGGCTTAATTTTTATTTTAAGTAACCTACGTAAGACTATATATTAATTAATATGGGTATGATGATTATTTTATAAAAATAAAAAAAACTCATATTAGTCTGTTGGAATGTATGCGTCCACCCGTGATCACAGAACCAGGTCCCCGACAAAATAAAAATGCGGAAAATAAATAGCATAATGTAAATCAGGCACAAGAGTTTTACGTGAAAACCTCCCTGCTCAAGGGAGTAAAACCACGACCTTTCACACAGAGTTTTCAACTGTTTTCACTAATCTCAAGCAAAAGTGAATACATATTACAACCACAACAATGAGACCAAACTCTTAGTCCCACACTATATTACTTACTGAGCCAAAGCAATGCATCCATTGCCCACTATATTAACTATCACTAATTAATATAGACTTCAAATCGTAAGACACAAAGTTAACTCTAACAATGTTCTTACCCTCACTACACACAAGCGTTTGAAACGTTTCTTATAAGAGTGAAACGAATCCTACAAGTTTAGCACAATACAAACATTCAACAACATTAGCAGATAAAGATTGCTCTTCTTTGGTCTATCAGGTCCCTTGCTGTATGTGTTCTGTTGAAGATGGCCTTCTCTTTGTAAGCTTATGAATTTTCAGAAATTCAAAACTTTGTTTGCCAAATCTTGAATTTGTGTTTTGTGAGAAGAGACTATATCAAATGGACACAAACTCCTTGGGACGACACCATTGGCTAAGAGCCTGCAATTCTGAAAAGTTGTGCACCAACCATGTCAGATGTGACAGCTTTTAGACAGCTGTCGTTTGACTTTTTCACGTACGCAATCTTTCCGGGACCAGGTCCCTTGCTGTGTGTTCTTTGTGAGTTCTTGAAAAGATTTGCTAGCTCTCACTCTTTTTGAATGAATAATGTTGTTTGTTTATTGTTGTATATATCAGTCAAGAAGACTTGTTGACCACTGAAACAAACAACCTCGTCCGTCCTTCCTATTGGTGAAGTACGCTGCACTTTTCACCAACCAACCTGACAAGACAGCTTTACAACTATACACCATTTTGAATCTGGACGAGAACACTCTGTCGGGGACCGGGTCCCTGCATTTGTGAGGATCATCAAAACACCTAGAATACAACATAGTCTTTGTATCTTGAACTCACAATGTTAACATTTCAATGTGAATTATTATTCGATAACTTAAATGGCAAGCAAAGTCATGTTGAAACATGAAAGCTAACCTAAAGATGTTAGAAGGATTTTTATTTCTCGTAAATCTAAATTAATCGAGTAGATTTAAATGAATATTGAATGTTGAAAATGATAATTAAAGGAAAAAAAGTATTGTTCCCTGTTTTTTCAAGATGAAAGGTGTTACATATTTTATTTACTTAAATTCATATGTTGAATGGCCATGGAGGTAAGGATGTTAACCTCTTTTAGCATATTAAGAATGATCTTACATGATACTTTATTATAAACTAGTTTTGTGACAATTTTATACTTAATCACTTGAATTAATTTTTTACTATTATTGACTTAATCTTGATTTTGTGTATGTTATATTCGTCATTAGTCATATGAACTGTCGTAATCTAATATTCATTGTGTGCTAAAAGAAGAGGGAATTTTTTTGAATGTGTTTAATATATTAAAAATGAAAATGTGGGGCAAGAAATTTTGACTTTGAATATAATACTATATTATATTTTATTATTTTATATTATATAATATATACAACAGTGTTTGTATTATAAAAATTATATATTATAAAAAAAAACAGTATTTGCAACTTCCCATGAAGTATAAATGTAATAAGTATCTTATTTCATGGAATAAAGGTTGATATATATTTTTTTCATCCAATGTTAGATACTTATATTGAAGTCCGATTATTTTGAATTCGTACATAGGACTCCATTTGGAGGAAAGCGCTTTTATCAAAGATTTTTCTACACTCAAAACTCGAACTCGAAACCTCCAGAAAGAAATAGTCTCATCTGCTACACCACAAGTTTAAAGGTTGCTATCACGAGATAATCAAATTGAAGGAAAAACTCCAAAACCAGGGGTAAGCCCCTGGTTGCTACCGCTAAGCTAATTAATTCACGCTTTCACAAAATAATATTTTTATGTGTTGTTTACTCTATTTCAACTGTTTTGTTTTTTATTAAAAAAAGTATTTTTTGAAAAGATTATTCATTTTGTGTTTATTAATTTTTAATTTTAACAATTTACGTGGTAGGTTTAAATTTATAAGATTTATGCATATTTTAATATATTACACAAATATTTAATTTAGGATCAGAAAATTTAGGAGTCTTCCATAATTTTTATAAACTATGTATCATTGTCGTGATTTTTAAAATAAATTATATATTATTTTAGAAAATAAGACAAAACTAATTCACTTTTTTTTATCTTATCCTTATTCCTTAGTAGTAATTATTTTTAAAGATTACTTTAAAATGACAGTAAATATTTAATGAAGAGACATTATATCTTAAGACATAAATAAGAATAAAATAATTAAAATTTCTCTTGATTAAGAATTTTCCTAGAGACGTATAAAAAAATAGATACGATAAGGGGTCATTGGTATGGGAACAATTTATCTCAAAATAATTAATCTCAAACTCTTCTTATGCTTTTTTTTTCCACTGGGCTTGGATCGAAGAAAGCAGGCTTTCAGAACATCACATGTAGATTTTTTTGGGGGAGAATCACTCGGCGCGGGGCCTCTCGTGTAAGGTTAGGTGATGATAAGTTATTTCGAAATAAGTTATTCCAAGATATATATGAAATAACTTATTTTATCACTATTCAAAAATAGTGAAATAAATAATTTAAAGATTATCTAATACATTCGACCAAAAGTAAAATAAAATATACTACCCCATATGTATGTATATTCTACCACCAAAAAAAAGGCATGCTTCTCACGAGTTTGTACAATCCTTTTATACGTTACTTTCTCAAAACCAGAGAGTTTGTCGGACTTTCATGTTTTTCTTCCAACATACACGTGCCTGCAGTACATATGTGTTTTCACTTTCTTTTTTTGGACTTGTCCTTCAAAATGAGAAAATGTGATTCATTTTAATTTGATAATACCAAAATTCCAGAAAATTTATTATAATGGGAGATAATCAACTTTATCTCTTCAACCAGTGCCGGATCTACTGCGGTAAGTAGGGGGATTTTACCGATTAGGATTGTGGTGAAGTGATAAGTACTTCTTTATATTTAATCAGAAATTTTGGGTTCGATATTTTTTTAGTACAAAACCCTCTTTGTTAAGGAGTGTTTTTACTTTTAATGTGGGATTTCCAAGCGTAGTTGGACTCCAATATGAATATCGAACACCTAGTGGAAAACCAAAAAAAAAAAGTAGGGAGATTTTCGGCTCGAAGATGAAATAAATGATATTTGATTTTATATATATAAAAAATAAATCAAAGACAAAATTAAATCAAATTGATAAATTATATATAAAATTTTTATAATTATATATAGATAACATTAGTGCTTCTTATAAATAAAATTTATATACTTTTTCATGAAATTCTTTTTAATCTTTAGAAATCTGAATTTAGTTATTAGAAAACGTCATCTCTTGCCCACTAATAATATGAATCGGAGAAAATGCTTTATTCAGAGTTTTCAGGGGTAAACATAAAAATCTCTTGTTAAAAAAATTAAAATAGAACTAAAATCAAATGTGTAAAGAGCTAAGAGAACTCTTTCTACCAGAACAATTGAAGTGACATGATTAATAATATAAAATTAAGTACGAGAACTCAACTACGTATTTTAAAGGCACGCTGGTCAAATTCAATTGAATGTATGTAATCTAAACTACTCGAGCTCATAAAAAATGTTGCCACATCCATGCCAAATCCTCCAAAGACGCACTATTTTGAAGAATTCAACATACACTCATAACATTTTCGAAGAATCCAAGCAACATAACATAAGCAAAGGGAGAGTTTAAAACTCCTAGTCAATAAATGACATGTAAGCATTTCCTCTCATTTTACTTTATATTCCAAACTCATTTTGGCAACAACGAAGAAATAAATTTGGCAACATTTGAAGAGAGAATAATATTCTAACAATTCACTCATTTTTGATGATTATCTAATAGTGTACTTGAACATGCAAAATATGTTGGAGTAACCTGAGCAAAATTGAAAAGAGTCTACAAAAAGGTCCAATAAAAACATAAATAATACGGCATGTAACTGGAGCAACAAAACGCTTCTCCTGCTTTGTCTACAATTACTAACAGATCATTTCTTCTTGGCATCTCCAGCCTTTGTCTGCAAGTATCATGGAATAATATCATTAGCACGAGAAGAATGAAACTACGAACGGAAAAAACAACAGAACGGTAATTATCTCCTGTTCATAGGAGCAAGGATAGAAATGGAGACAACAATATTTACCTTCTTAACACCACGGACTTTCTTGGCTCTGTTCTTCCTCTCCTTCATTTGCTTCCTGGACTTCTCCACCTTAGTGTCCAATCCATTCTGTGGAAGTTGAGAAATATATTTATTAGGAGAAAATATAAGTTATGCCTAGGCATAGCAGTCCTTGATTTTCCTATAACTGATATTATGATATAGAAGGATAATCTCTATCATCGGGGGAGAGTTTAAGGTGTGTAATATTAAGCATCGCCATTATTAACAAAACCAATTCAATAACTTGTAGACTGCTCTTATCTGCAAAATAGGTACTCAGAACACACTGGCTTATAAATGCAGAAAACAGTTCAACTTGATGCACATTTTTTTTGGGGGGAGCTAGCTCAGCATACATTTCCAATAAAGCAACAGTCTCAAATGCATATCAGAATTAAGGGAAAACACTGAACAAAGAAGGCATAGGGTTAGAGGAAAGACATTTAGGTACTTCAAAACATATGGTAGTGGTCCAAGAGCTTTTATATATAGAGCATTATTGCTTAAGCAAATGCATTCCTGCAGTTAACAATTGGTTTTGGACTGCAAATGAGCAAAAGTAACAGTGATAGACCATCCAAGAAAGTAGTGCACATGACCATTTTTCAATAGCGATTCTATAACAGTATCTAACTGGATTAGCACAGAGGTAGATAGATACAAGATGGGATTCTCTGAGAAAAATATAATATTAAGAATCGAATGGACACACATGTAATGAACAATCACTACTATATTCTCTCTACTTCAATAGTTCCAGCACCACAAGTTCTATGTGAACAATCAGACCCCGCACAATCCACCAAACTAAATTATAGAAAAGGTATACTGAACGCATCTTTAAAGTCTATGGAAAACAAAGAAGGTTTCCTTTTGGGTATTTTAAGCATTAGATATAATATAAGATTATCTTTTAGTTTAGAGCTTCTATTCATTCAGATATAACACTGTTCAAAGCATAATTAAGAAAATAAAAATAAAAACCAATGCTGCAGTGTGACAGTTATATCAAATAAGTCTTGCTGGTTGGTTTCAAACTACACAATGAACCAAAAGATATATAAGCTGCAGCACTAGAAATTAACAGATTCTAGATTTAATTTTACTTTTGATAAGGTAACATAAAAAGATTCTTGAATTAAAGAAACAACTTTAACAATTGCAGGTCTTTGAAGCACATAAACACATGCACATGCGTAAAAAATAAGATGATGTCTTACCCTGATCAGCCTGTACTTTGGCTCGTACTTCTTGGCATTCTCAACAGAGTCATAGATCAAACCAAAGCCAGTAGATTTGCCTCCTCCAAAGTGGGTTCTGAACTTGAACACAAAGATGGCATTTGGATCTTTCACTTCATACATCCTTGACAACTTTTCTTTCAACTCAGCCTAAAATATTAGTTTAAACAGGTCAGTAATGAAAAGCTACAGAATCAAATCTACCTATATAAAGGATAAGGGTTCAAACTGAGCATGACTGTGAAGATACAAGGCATCATGCCCTGGGAATGGAATTATGCGATAACCAAAAAGCGATAGCAATTGATATATATAAGGGGAACTTTTCTTCTAACATTTCCAAAGAGACCATCTAGGATTCAGCACAAAATCATAAATAAGCTGGCATGAGAGAGATCCTCAACTAGGTCCCTTTCACTTGGCAAGAAGTTGACACTCCTACTATTAATCAATCAACTCTGCCTCAATCCTAAACAAGCTGAGGTTAGTTATAGAAATATCTACATTCATTTTGCTTAATTACAGCACAACGCCCATCGTGTTAGCTAAAGAGTAATTGGCACCCTCACTCCTCAAACAACACCTAAAACTGAAAATCTCCAAAGGATAAACACAAACAAGCAAATAACGAAAGCTATTCGTGATTAAAAAAAAACTAACCTTGGAAACATTAGCTCTTCCAGGATGCAAGACATCAATAATCTGAAAAAATCGTAAGAAAAATCAAAAGGGATAACAAAGAAGAGTTCTAGATTTCAATAACAAAAAGATTAACAATTTAAGAACTCACGAATTGTTTCCTTGAAAGCAACCTATTGGTCATGAACTTCCTAGTTCTAATCGTCACTGCCTTGTCCGCCATTGTTGTCCTGTAAGCAAACAAAATAACTTTCAATAAAATCTACCACAACAAACATTCACTAACAAAAGTACAGAAAAATGTACAGTGATGAAAATAATACCTTTTTCACTCTGGTTTTGCTACTCCGGCGACTCTCCGTGTCTCTCTCCCACTGTGCGGCGCCTCCGTTCTGAGTTCTGTTATCGATCTTGCGTGCTATACTTTAGGGTTTTAAAAAGGCCTCCCTAATTCTTGCGTTTAATTTGGGCCGTGGGCTTAGACTTGGGATAAGTGCAAAGATAGCCAATATCAGAACTCCTATTTAAACTATGGCCTAGTTAAAAAAATTATGAACCTAGCTTGTTGGAAGCTAAAAAAAAAAAGCTACTATATTTTAGTTATTTTCGACTCAACTTTAGACATACGAGATTGAAAAGATTTGTAACTGAAGTCACGAGTTCATATAAGTATGTCTAAAAATTGGCATATATATACGCTTTTACACATTTATAATTGAACTTGAAATATTTATATTCAGATATCATATATTTATATCTAATTTATCGGATGAAATAAAAGTCAAAACACTTTGTTCAAATGTTAATATATATGACTTTCATTTATAGCAAAATCACATGTTAGTGATTTTTTCCGAAGAATTTCTAACGTGAAAATCATTTTCTTATTGAAACAATAAAGACAAATATATGACGAATCAAATGAGCACATATAATTAAAAATAAATAAAGAGGCGATAAAATGAGTTAAAAGAATAACACATGAAATAAAGAAGTGAAACTTTTAGAAATAACAAACATAATAGATATAATAAGGCTTTATAACTATAGTTTCAATAATTGCGCTCCATAGCTATAGTTATGTTTGGTATGGAGGCTGCCGTTTGTATATTTCGCTTGCGAATATACAAATACGGTAAGTATATGCAAATTCTATATTTATACATTTAGGAATTTTTCAAAACTCCATTTGTATATTTCGCTTGTCAACATACAAACATGGTAATTTATATAGAGTTTTCATAAATCGTATACAAATAGCTAGAGTAAGCATATACAAAATTCTGAATTTATACAATCAGGAATCGAATTATTACAAATTCTGAATTTATACAAATCGTGCGAATAACAAGAATTAGGGAAACTGTAGCCGTGAATTGTAATTTTTTAAACTGTAGCTATAGATTATAGTACTTAATATAGGCTAAATGTTTGTTATTTTGCATAATTTTCCCAATAAAGAAAACTCATTTAGTTTTATGTCACAAGCCATATTCAGGTCACTCTTTGTTTTAGCTACAATATTTGAGCATTCAAATTTACGATACGGAAGATAGTCTTGATTACTTTATAATTTCGAGTTTAACATTAATATTTTCTCTATTTATCCAAAATTAGACGTTACAATCATAACTACGCGTTATAAAACAAATCAATGTGAATTTAGAGATATCAAATATGATAGCTATAAGTCAAATATGATAGCTATAAGTCAAATATGTTTTTTTGTATGAGATCTATCAACAATGGATATAAGTCAAATGTGTTTTTCATAGGAGGAAACAACACAAATCCATCAGTTTAGGTTGTAATTATGTCCAAACACATTAGTTTATCAAATTATCATTCGTACAACTGTTTGTTTGCTATATATATATATGTATTTTTGATGAACTCTGAAACATGTATATCGGATACATGTTGGTCAAATTTGGTGTAATTTATTTCAAATACATTGTATACAATTGTAATTTACATGTATCTGGAATACACTAACTCTCTTTTTACTCACTCCTATCTTGCTCTCATCTCTCCTCTCTTGCTTGCCTATCTGGCTCTACTCTCTCCTCTCCTGCTCACATATCTCCCTGTGTATCTATATTTTAGAATGTATCTTAGTTTCACAAATTTTATGTATATGTGTATCCAAAACCAATTTTATCTAGTGTATTTGATTTCATCATATGTATCGATATCAATTTCATTAGTGTATTTATGCATAGATACATATATCGGGTATTAAAGTACATATATCTAACATCAAAAAATGCCTGAGGTCCAAGGTCCAAAATTAGTGTAGTGTATTCGTGCATATATATATCTATATATATATATATATATATATATATCTAGTATCAAAATATGACTGAGGTCCAAATCATGAATACAACATCTCTTCATAAACCACAACAACTTATATCATCCCCATGGAAGCCAACAAAATCCAGCAACACTGCTTTGATTTGTTTTGGATAGATGTCTTGAATGCGTCCCTTTGCCCATTGCCAACACAGATTAACCCATTGACAAAGCCCACAAGGTAAATTGATAAAGCGGAGCTTCTGAGGGGAGAATCGTTGTGGAATAGCTTCTTAGTGAGTAGTTGTTTGGTAAACAATGGAGGGAGAGAACAAAACTTGAAATTTCCATTGGTGCCTCGAAATAGAAGTCTGTGAAGACATGATTTAGAAATGCACATGAATTTCGAGAGAGATTTGGTGGGAAGCCTTAAGAGGATCTCTGTTATGATTTCATCGGGAAGAAGGGAACTACTCGTTGGAGTTGCCATCACATAAGGATGTTTTTTCTGAATGCTACCAGTTTGTGTGTGTTTTTGGCGTTTGTGTTGATTGAGGAGAAGGACTTATAGTTTGACACAATCTTGAATTAGAACGAGACTTTTGTCAGCTCGATTGTTTTTTTTTTTTTACGAAATATAACTGAAAATCGAATTCCTAAAACTTCTGATTTGGTGCATTACTTTCTGAATAGTTTTGTAGGGTTCTGAGCATTAAATTTCTTTATTCTGGCTGCAATATTGTATTTGATTTTAGTTACTTGGAGGCTGATTTATGTGATGACGAGTCATGGAAAGGGAAAAACTGAGCATGTATGGGTGAAAGAGAGCTTCTTAGTGTTGAAGTAAAGAGAAATATGCCAGTCGTAGAGGCGGATTCTGATTGTTGTGATTCTATTGATGATTCTGAAATTGAGAGCTACAAGTATTCTCAATTCAATCCAAAGATTAGCTCTAGCATCGAGTAAGAAAGAAGCGCGACATGGACTTGGTTCTTGATTTATTCAGATGATGATTTGGATGTACATGACAATGAGGCTATGTCCGACAAAAAAAAGGCTTATTGAAGCATTCAAAGATATTACCATATGTTATTCATTAGAGAAATCAATGTACACTACTCTATAATTAAGTAAGCTATTTTAACCGATCCATGCAGCTGAAATTGTCTAGTAAATAACTTTCTTAACTTTTGAGTTCAGATTTTGGGTTTTTGGGGTTTTGGTGGAAGGTGAGCTTGTTGGCTTAAAATTAGAAGATATCTTGGGATTTGGGGGAAGGTGAGCTTGCTGGCTTAAAATTTAAAAAGAAAATATTGAGCTCTCAAAAATTAGAAAATTTCTGGAAGGAGAGAGGAAATTACAAATTACCGACAATTTAGCGGTTAAAATGAAACTATGGGAGATCAAGATTCAAATCTTTCTTTTTTTAAAACTAGGCAATCTCTTCTCATACGTCTCAGCTTTGTTGAGCAGAGTAAACCAATTTAAGAGTCTCTAAATTTAAGAGCCTATCTTGTTTTCTAACTTATGACTTATGGCTTAGTTATGTTATTTTGGGTTTAAAACAACGGTATAATCTTTAACCAAACAAGCGCCAAGTTTCGAATATTTATACATCACATAGACATAGTTTTAAGCCAAACTATAATTTAAATAGTCTAACCTATGGTAGTATCATTAGTGAACAATAGATAGGGTGTGACCATATTTCCTATTCTTCCATGGCCAATCTCAAATCCACTTTTCATTCCACCATATTCTACGGGTCTATTGACGGTCTCTATTCCAATAAGAAAAAGGAGAAAAATACGGGTCCCTTTGCTTTATCCCCTTTGAATTGACGGTCTCTCTCCCAATAATAATTTTTTGTTTCATGAACTAATATCATGTTATGCTAAAAGTAGGAAGCTCTTAACTATAAAGTTGGTGTTAGATTGAGAACGATTTTGATGATTGACAAATAGGGGAACAAATGAAAGGAACAGGTTGCGATGACATATTCCTATCAAACCGAGTCCGATTATGATAAGGAGAACGTCAACCACACAAAGCAAAAGTATTAAGGCGGTGGATGTTGCACGTTTCTGACAAGAGTCCAGTTGCATACATTTTCCTTTCCTAGAGGATTCCTATGTGGAAAGAAATATCAAGGAAGGGTCGCAAATGGAATCCTAAAAGGGAAAGGAATCCTTAGAAGGAAGGACATCTTTTGAAGAAAGAGAAGTCTCACATCTATAAAAATAGCAAGGGTTTTTGATTGACTTGCGCAATTACTCATAGAGTTACTAACAAAACATAATCAAATAGAACGAGTTCATGTTTGAGAGTATTCTGACTAAAGATCCAAGTGTAGCCAACGCAAGAAAAAAAGATTGAAGAAATGATGAAGGACGGGTGGGGGCAGGTGACCCTGGCGCACTGAGTGGCGTGGGGCACCAGCCCCTAAACTACAGAGCATTATTCTTGGCGTACTGACTGGCGTAGTGCGCCAGCCACCCATGGCGTATTGGTGGTGCGTCGCCCCAGGCACCGCCCAGAAAACCCTACGACTTTTCTTTCTCGTTTTCTGACCCTAACTCGCCTAGAATCAAATGGTTTCTTCCCCGATCACTTAGATTCGAATACCCAACCAAAGTACACAAGAATCTACTCAAAACAACTCTTATAATCCATACAATTATCTCAAGAACTCATTGAAATCCCAACAAAATAAGATTTAGAATGAAACTTCAAGAACATTTATCAAGAACTTAAATCCTTAAATTTCAAGAACGAAATTACGCTGAATAAATCATGATTGGCGCGTGGGTGAACAAACCCAACACTATGGAAGCTTACATACCTCTTAGGGATCAAACCTTGACTTTTCTCCTCTTTTCTCCTTTTGAACTCTCAACTAAAACCTAGGCGTATATTAGGATTAGGGGTGTACATGGCCGGGTTGGTTCGGATTTTTCAAATATCAACCCCAACCATTTGTGTCGAATTTTTAAATTTATAAACCAAACCAAACCAAACCAATAAAACTCGGAGTTTTCAACCTCGGGTTTTTTTTTGGATTTTTTCAAGTTTTTCGGGTTGTTTCGAATTTTTTCGGTAAAGTATTCATACAAACATATAACTTATTTGTACTTCAAATATTTCTTTAGTCCTACCAAAATACAACTATACAAGGTGTTTCTTAAAAAAAAAACACAATATGATATGATTAATGACACTAAAATATCCAAAAAAAATAATAATAATAGAATCGCGTAAAATAAATATTGCAAATTAACAAGTCATAATGAAAATGATCATAATTTAAAAGTACTAAATCATGCTAAAATAAGTTTAATAAGTATTAGTTACATGATTAAATATTAAAGGAAATTAAAATTAATTAGATTATGTATTTTAATTGTCTAAACCAATATAAAACTAAAGAACAAATATTCAATATTATTGTCATTCTTAGTGTTGAATTGATTTTCTTTTTGCATTAGTATTAATTTGATTTTGATTTAAGCTTTATTATAATTACCAACATCTGTGGACTATAATCTTTATTGGACCATTCAGAATTCTAAGTTTCAAACTTGAAATAATATATTAAAAGATAAAAACTATGAAAATATAAGAAATATTTAAAAATATATCAAAGTAAATATTTTTATGTATAAAATAAAATTTTAAAATTATATATATAATGTCGGGTTGGTTTTTTTAGTTAAAACTAAACCAACCCAAATATAGTCGGATTTTTTTTTCAATACCAAACCAAGTCAAACCAAACCACTAGTCGGGGTTTTTTTCCGGTTTGACTCGGTTTGCGGTTTGGTTCGGTTTTGTACACCCCTAATTAGGATTATAAAACTGAACCTAATCAGATTAGACCCTAAAAACCTTACTAAAAATGAATTAAATCTGATTGGGTAAGGAAAAGACCAAAATACCCCTTACTATTTTTGGATAACTTTCCTTAACTGGACAACTTGACTTCAAAAGGGCATATATCACTCATCCGACCTCAAAACTTAGGAAACTCGGTGGTGTTGGAAAGATAATTCAAAGACCTTTCATTTGATATCTTATGTGCCACCTAACTCATCATGCATTGAAAGTTATGGTCGTTTGAAGTTGACCCAAAACTTAGAAGAACTTAGTAATGACTTGAATGAACTCTCTTTAATTCTTTTTTTGGAACTCAAGGTGCTATATCTAGTGACCTGACCTTAATACTTAAGAAATTTTAAATTCCTTGATAAAATCCTACTCACAACGAAGGATGGTTCGAGTCTTAGTTAAAATATTTTCTGGGGTGTTACACTTCTAAGAACCCTAACTGAAATAGAACTCATCTTGTAGAGTCTTATAAAGTTTCAATGTCTATAAATGACTCAGACTTCAAGACTTGTCAAAGTGTAAGCTTGATGAAATTCAAAGACGAGACTTGAAGTACCCATAGAAATAGAGCTTCCATCTTTGCAGTTTTATGGCTTCAGATTTGCAGATCTGATTTGTGAGAAAAGATATGAAGGGTAGATTTGGTCCCATTGGGCGTGCCAATTTGTTTGCAACAAATTTTAAAGGTTATAGAAAATAAATTACTATCAGAAATAAAATATGAACACACATAGTTTTATTGATAAACATTGTGGGTACAAATTTGTTCCTTCGTTGATTCTTTTCTCTCTTAAGATTTCTCCATGATTCAAAGGCCGTTGGTGACGTATTTCTCGAAATAGGATGATTTGAATTTGATCTCTTTATGAATATTTCATGAACTTGCGGAATATTCGAGATGCCCCTTCAAGGATATATAGTATCCCCTCCTCCCACGACAGATCAAAATCTAATTAAATAGTAATATTTTAACTACATAAAGGACAAATAGAAGTTCAACAATAGTACTTTAATGTTTTACACTCAATTCACCAATAATGTGTCCACCATTATTTACTCATTAACCAACATTCTCTTCTTTGCCATAAAAATCAGAAGAATTTAAAAAAAATCATCGATTAAATACTCAATACAAGATCACGATCTATAAACCAAATAATGACATGAATACAATAGGAAATTAAGGGGTAAAAGGTTGGGAAGAAAGGATGAGAAAAAGTCACGAATTCTCTGAACTAGCTTATGGAGGCTAGAAAAATGGGCGAATATATGTTGGTGGACATAGTGTTGTTCTAATCCTCATATGTTTGAAGTCGGCAATTACTTTTTTAGGTAAGTATTTTTTTCTCTCTTCTTTAAAGAAGCCTTTCCAATGTATCCATCATTTGTGAAATACTTTCTTCTGTATTTAGTATGACATTAAACTCTTAAAAGAGCATAAATTTGGTGGTTTTGCTATATACACACACTCACACAAAATTAATGAAAGGTATAGTAGACCACATCAAATTATTTCAAAATTCAGATCTATCTTCGATGAAAACTCATCTTTGTGCATTTTTGAGCAATTAATAATTCAAACAAATGCTTTTGAAACATGTATATTAAATGTTTTTTAATTAAATAGTGGAGGTTGTAGATCTTTTTATTCATTTTAAATAAATCTGTACAAAACAAGACCAATCCAAAAATTGGATCAGCCCAAAACAACTGGAATTTTTTTGGCCCAGTCCATTAAATGGAACGACCAACTTCTATATCAAAACCCTAGAAGATAGGTTTTCCAAATTTGAGCTCTTTTTCTTTCTCCCCATATCGCCGCTTGGAGCTGTATGGAATCCAACCTTCATCTTCCTTTTTTTGTGGATCATCAACACCTTCCTCTTGTTTGCCATGTTAACCCTGTTTCTCAGCTTGCAAAGGTAAGTTTTTTTTTAGCTTGCTCTTTTCCTTCTCCGTCTGTTTTCTAACTTCCTCATTTCTTTTCTTCTGTAGAGACATAATCAGGTGGAACAGTTGATCCAAGAAGTGGTTTCGATAGATGCGCCTAGTCTTATGGTTGAACTCGCAACTCTCTGTAAGTGGCCTTCTTTTTTCTGCCTTTTTTCCCCATTTTCTTCCTCTTTGATTTCCTTTTTCTAGTTGAAGCATAAGTGGAGATATCCAAACACTCCTGACTTACTTTACTGTGGAGTTCCTTCCCAACCCTAGATATGTAACTACCCATTCAACCCCAAGACCCTCGCTTTTTGCTAGAGGATCTGTTTGTAAGTAGTCATAGTCTAGACAAAGTAGCTTAATGGTCACAACTATGTAAGTCCTATAATGTCAAAAATATTTTTAGTAAATATCATAGTTGTGAGGTCTGTTGTTGAAAATGATTTTGTATTAATGCATGCTCATGTTTATAGCTCTTGAAATTTGATCTTTCTTGCCTTGATCCTTAGTATTGGAATTTTTTGACTTATCTGCGTTTGAAATCCTTTTGCACTCCACCGATAACTGCTGAAAATTATGTCATTGTCTAATCTTGTTTTCACTTCCAAAGGAAGTGGCAGTTGACTTGACTTACCTCTCTTGGCTCCACTCTTCTAAAGCCTTATTTGCCTTGGCAATAAATCTCTATCCTTTGCTGCTCTGTCTAGATTACCTTTAATTTATTCATCATCGTCCCTCTCTCTCCTCCTTTGTTTCTCCTCATCTGTAATCTCATCTAAATAAAAAATGCTATTGATCTGATAACCATATGTTTCCCCATGTTTAGAACCATATTCCTTTTCCCCTTCATTCTGTTTCCCCCCTCAATTACCTTGTCCTTTTTTTTTTTATAGAATTCGATTCATTCAGGCTAGCAATGTTCTCTCTCTCCTTACTCTTTGCCCTTATTTCTTTCCCCTCTTTATTCTTCGACCCACACCCCCTTGTCAAGTTGTTTTTTCCCGTAACCACTTCCTCTACCCATTTTTTGTATTGACTTTCCCTTCCTTTTTTGTTGCTCTCCTTGTGACTCCCCTGTATTTGTCAAGCACACCTACATGTAGTATACAATATCTTGAGGTACCTCAAATGTTATCTTAGCAAAGGTATGATCTATACTAATCATGGCCATGGGAGAGTTGAAATCTATAGTACTGCTGATTGGGGTGGGTCAGTAGAGGACAAGAGATCAACTTAAGGATGAGAAAATATCGTTGAGAAAACATCTAATCCTTCAAAGCCCCAAACTTAGTTTCAGTGCTAACCCCCTACCTTTTCCTCTCCAACCCCCTCCCGTCTTGTTCTTATGCTCTTTGAATTCCTCCTGATCTTTATTCTTTTGTTGTTCCTCTGTCTTGAAAGATTGATGTGTCTACTCCCCCTCCTTATTTCCTCTCTTTCTCTCCTTTTCTTTTCCCTCCTCTACACTCTCTTTTTTGGGGTATAACTCTGGATGGATGACATAACATTCCTCTTCATTATGTATATTAATGAGATAAGAGAATTATTTTTATTTATATATGAATTTTGTTTATAAAAGAATATTATTGATAAAATTCTTATGTATTAGTTTGCTAGTAGTAGCATATTTAAGCGTGTAAGTAAATTTTCATGTATAATAATGCATTTTTCATTGAAATGATTGGAACTAAATTTTACTGTAAATTTCCTTTTTTGTGATTGATAAAAAACATATTATAATATTTCATACATGTAATAATTTTTCGAGTAAATTAATTGATCCCAATTCTCTCTCTCTCTCTCTCTATATATATATATATATATAAGAGATGATACAACATGCCTCTTTGATCAAGAATCATATTTATTTTTCTCCTATTTTTGACTTTTTATTTCATTTTCTAAATTATTTTAAAAAGTCATCTATATAACTTACACCTCTTCATTGTCCAAACTTCTACGCTTAATTAATTAGTATTAATACCCATGACTCCCAAACCTTTTATGTTTGTAATGACTCATTGTTTTATGTGCAATTTTATGACACCTAGTTGAATCAACCAAGATAACATTGCATTTCTTTACTCTAAGGCATCTCTATGATTGTCCAACATGTACTCTTTTTCACTACTTATTCAACCATCCAACATGTACTCATTTTCATGAAGAAGCAAAAAGTTAATTAGGCGATGGCTACAACATCACATTTTTGGATCTCTTTAAGCCTCCATATAGGCAGATAGCTCTTTCTTTAATTTTCGTAAAGGTTACTCTTGAAGAGTTAATTATAATACTTCTGAAGTGCGAAATTTCAGGTTTGAGGATAAATTTTTTAGCAGCTACAAAGAGAAAATTTTAAAAGGTATGTAATTTTTTATTTTATTTTATCTCTCCTTTTTATAACACGAAATTTAAAAGTTATGCTAAATAATGAAAGCGAAATTTAAAAGTTATACAAAGTGTCATTTGGATAACACTGCAAAAAAACTTTAGAATATTTTAAGCACCCAACTATTCTAATATGTTATTTGGTGAATTTAATGAGCTATTATAACAATACGATGAGCGGCAAGGTTCACTAGTTTTCAAATAAATATGAAGATCGTCTTCATCCGGATAAGTGTTACATCAACATAAATAGAAAGAAATGAATATGTACAAGAGAATATAGACAATTAACACAATTGATGAAGTATTTATTAAAACATAGTACTCCTAATTACTGTTTTCCTAATTATAAGTATTATGGTATCTTTTTTCATAGTATTATTTCAATTAAATATTTTTCGTTGGAAAATTATTTTAAATAAACAAAATAGAAATTAATTCTTTGTAATAATAATATTTTACATTTAACATATAAGTGAAATTTTTAATGCAGTGGTAACAAATCTGTATTGTATAATTTCTTTGAATCTTCTTATTGGATCTGGTAGAGATAATATAAAAATATTAATTGAAACAACTTCCTTTTCCTAATTTATTGATTTATTTCCGCTTGACTCAATGAAATAAAGACTTTCCTATAATCTCTTAAGCCTTTCTATACTCTGTATAATCTATAGCTTCCAAAAGCAAATCAAACTTGACGGGTTTTGGTAAATAAAAATCTATTTCAACTTACAAAATCTTATCTATCACTTTCTCATTTGTATGTATCGTTAAAGCCATGATGGGAATACGGAATCCATATCGCGCCTCTACTTGCCTAATGCATATTGTTGCTGCAAATCCATCCATCACCGGCATCTGCCACAAAGCAAAACAAATAACAATATAATTAAGTTATAGATACTGATATATTTGGTTGTCAGTATATATAACTTAATTATATCGTTATTTGTTTAGTTTTGTGGCATATGTTAGAGATGGATGGATTTGCAACAATAATATACATTAGGCTAGTAGAGGCGTGATATGGAATTCGTATTCCCATCATAGCTTTAACAGCACATACAAATGAAGAAGTAATAGAAAGGATTTTTCAAGCTGAAATAGATAAAGTCTGATTTGCGTTTGAAAGTTTTAGATTATATAGACAATAGAAATGTTTAAGAGATTATAGAAAAGTTTTTATTTCATCGAGTCAAGTAGAAATAAACCAATAAATTAGGAAAAGGAAATAAACCATGAACACCCTACCCTTCCTTATTTTCAAGATTTTAAATCTCATATTTCAAAAGAACTTATCTCTAAAATCCATTTGCAGGACATATCATTTTTCTTTTACATAAACAATTTATAAAAAACTTAAATTATTTTTTTTCAAAAGAAAAGAAGCAAATTCAATAGCAATGGAAATATATTGGACATGTTCCAGTAAAATGAGCATAACTTTGTATACCGAACTCTGATTGATGCAAACTTTGTAGCGTTGGAAAGAAAACTCATAGACCCTTAATTGATAGGTCATAGATTTCCTAATTCATTATAATCTGAGAGATATGATCGTTTGAAGTTGACCTAAGTAGAATCTTATATCAAAACTCAATCATTAAGGAAGATTTCAACCCAACTTTATGCTAGGGGACTCTTGTGACCTTAATTCATCTCCAAATATATTCCACAGTAAATAATTGACCTTAACACCTAAGATAAATATAAGAATCACCTTATAAAACCTTATACGCAAATGAAGAATGATTCAGATCTTAGCTTAGAAATTTTTGGGGTGTTACAATAACACAATCAAATAGAGGGGGTTCATATTTGAGAGAGTTCTGCAAAATCCAAGTGCATCCAACGCAAGAAAAATAGATTGAAAAACATGTTCCATAGTCTTATACTTTATAGTTCTTAAGTCAAGTATGATTATATTGCATTTTATTGAGTTGCATCTTTAATGCTTTCTAGATCAAGTGAGATATAAACTGAAGTAGGAACATAGTCTTCAAGTTGGGAAGACTTGAGAACATAAACCTTGAGAGGTTTGTGTTTAAGTTTAGAAATTAGAGTTAGTTCCTAGGATTGCAAGAGTTATAATAGGAATTCATAACTTGATGTAGGTTCGACGATCTGGTTGATTGTTGAAGTTTAGGAATTGATGTTTATAATTACTTAGGTTACATAGGTTTGTAATATTTTGTTGAGGCTCAGAGTTTATTGAAGTTGAGATAAATCCTACAGAGGTGTAGGTTGTGTTTTTTTACTCTTTATCAATCAGGGTTTTCCACGATAAAGAATTATGTCATTAATTTACTTGTTTTACTTAACGCAATGTCATTACTAAACAAAGGAATAGATAGAATAAAATGTACCTTAGGCAAATCGAGAGTCAGTATTTCTAATAATAAGTTTACCATTTCGCCCATGCAAGAAATCAAAATCTAATTAAATAGTAATATTTTAATTACATAAAGGGTGAATTAGAAGTTCAACAGAAGTACTTTAATGCTTTACACTCAATTCACTAAAACTATGTCCACTGTAATTTACTCATTAACCAACATTCTCTTCTTTGCCATAAAAAATCTGAAGAATTTGAGGAAGTTGTATCAATTAAATACTCAATACAAGAATTCAATCATCTATAAATCAAATACTAACATGAATACAATAGAAACTAAGGAGTAAAAATTGGGAAGAAAGGAAGAGAAAAGGCCATGAATTCTCTGATCTAGCTTATGGAGGCTAGAACAATGGGCGGATATATGTTGGTGGACATAATGTTGTTCTCATCCTCATATGTTTGAAGTCAGAAAATACTTTTTTGGGTAAGTATTGTTTCCCTCTTCTTTAAAGAAGTCTTTCCAACGTATTCGTCGTTTGTGAAATGCTTTCTTTCGTGTTTAGTATGGCATTAAACTCTTAAAAGAACATAAATTTAGTGGTTTTGCTATATACACACACTCATAAAAAATTGGTCAAGGTGTAATAGACCACATCAACTTATTTCAAAATGTGGATCTATCTTCGATGAAAACTCGTCTTTATATATTTCTGAGCAATTAATAATTCAAACAAATTCTTTTGAAACATGTATAATGTTAAATATTTATTTTATTTTTTAATTAAATAGTGGATATTGTAGCTCCTTTTATTCATTTAAATAAATCTGTACAAAACAAGACCAATCCAAAAATTGGATTAGCCCAAAACAACGAGAAAAAAATTGACTCAATCCATTAAATAAAACCACCAACTTCTATATCAAAAACCCTGGAAGATAGGGTTTCCAAATTTAAGATCCTTTCTTTCTCCCCATATCGCCGCTTGGAGCTATATGGAATCCAACTTTCCTCTTCCTTTTGTCGTAGATCATCAACACCTTCCTCTTGTTTTCCATTTTAACCATTTTTTTCTGCTCGCAGAGGTATGATTTTTTAGCTTGCTATCTTTCTTCTCCATATGTTTTCTAACTTCCTCATTTTTATCGTATAGAGACATAATCCGGTGGAATAATAGATCTCATAAGTGGTTTCGATAGAGGCACCTAGTCTTGTGGTTGAGCTCGCAACTCTCTGAAAGTGGCCTTCTTCTTTCTCTACCTCTTTTTGCCGTTTTCTTGCTCTCTGATTCCCTTTTTCTATTTGAAGCATAAGTGGAGATATCCAAACGCTCCTTACCTCCTTCATTGTGGAGTTTCTTTCCAACTCCAAATCTATAACTCCCCATCCGACCCCAAGACCCTCATTTTTTTCTGGAGAAACTTTTTGTAATTTTTCATAGTCTAGACTAGGTAGCTTAATGGTCACAAATGTGTAAGCCCTATAATATCAAAAACATTTTATGTAAATATCATAGCTGTGAGGTCTGTTGTTGAAAATGATTCTGAAGTAATGCATGCTCATGTTTATATCTCCTGAAATTTGATCTTTCTTAGCTTGATCCTTAGTATTGGAATGTTTGACTCATCTGCGTTCAAAATCCTTTTGCACTTCACTAAAAGCTGCTGAAAATTATGCCACAATCTAATCTTGTCTTCACTTGCAAAGAAAGTAGCGGTTGACTTGGATTACCTCTCTTGGCTCCACTCTCCTAAACCCTGATTTGCCTTGGCGATAAATCTCTATCCCTCGCCGTTAGCTCTATCTATATTTCCTTCAATTTCTACATTCTCCTCCCTTTCTCTCCTCCATTAATTCTCCATATCTCTGATCTCCTCTAAATCACAAATGCTATTTGTTTGATAATCCATCTGTTTCCCCATGTTTGGAACATGATTCCTCTTTCCCTTCATTCTGTTTCCCCCCCTCCATTACCTTGTCCTATTCTATAAGATTAAATTCACCCTGACTAGCAATGTTATCTCTCTCCTTAATCTTTGACCTTAAGTCTTCATCCTCCTTATTTGCGACCCACTGTAACACCTCGGATTTGAAAATACGTTAAAATTTCAGAATTTTAGAGTGGTTCCAATACAGACGGAACCACCAACGGTCCGTAGATCGGAGCACGGACCGTATGTGGGAACCGTCGGTGGCAAGCTCTAATGATTTAGAATGTCAAGTCCCAGTACTCTTTTACGGTTCACCAGGACGATCCGTCGTTCAATGTATGAGTCTTAGGTAGGTCTCGTAGGTGAGTCCCAGACTTAGTGAAATTTTGAGGGCCAAAAGTGAGACTTACGGTGGCCATGTATAGACCGTAGGGTGACCAACAAACCTTACATGGGTCCCGTCGTTCGAGGGTCAGGAAATAAGTTTTTGAACCCCATCGACGGTCGAACATGACGGTCCGTAGTTAGACCTATTGATCGTGGGTCCGGCCCTATATAAGCATTTTTACCCCTAAATCACCCTAGGCCCTGTTGACACCCAATTTTGACCGTCCCCGATGCAAATTAATTTTTGAGCTTCTTTAATTTCCAACGATTTGAAACAATTGACTTTACAAAATTCAAAACAATTTTAAAGTTTTTAAAATAACCTTTTCAATTTTATAATTTTTGAATAATAAATATGCTTTATACAACTATGCACATAATTAGTATGTTCTATAAATATTTCAAAATTATCTCAAAAGATTTTGCATTTCTAGTTAAATATTTTATTACTTTAGTTTAGCTTAAATTGCAATTGTTGTAGAGTTAATTAGTGCATAATTAGTTTAGCCGTCGTTATAATTAATTAAATTATTTTATTTCGTTAAGATTAAGAAGTTCATTAATTAATTTCTTATTAATTCATCTTATTTAACTTTTAGCCGAATTCACCATTTTAAACCCAATTTGGCTAGATTGTTAACTCCAAGTGGCTATGATTAAAATTCATGTGGTCATTATCTCAATTCCAATTCCTCACCTCTTTTCAGCCCACTTAAAGTACCAGCTCTGGGCCATTTTAATTCAGCCCAACAGCACAATCCCATTTTAATTCCCAGCCCACTCTTAATCCCTTTAACCAATTCCAAATTTCCCAATCCATTCCCTAACCCGGCCCACTTTTCTTTTTCTCAAAAGAGAAGAGCCCAGAAACAGTAGCCCCACCCCGATACTGTTCATCCTTCTTCTTCCAAACTCAAACCCAGCAAAATCGATTCCAGCAGCCCTGCTCACTCGCGCGTAGCCCGCGATTCCTCTCCCTCTTTCCTCTCGTCGTATCCTCCGTACGAAGCCGTTTCTCGAATCATCCAACGTGTCTCCATCTCCGCATCTCACTCGTCCTTGATCGAGAATCGAATGGCCTCCATCATCATTCCGTTAGGATTTCGTACGAATTCCAGCTGGTTGAGCCTTATCTTTGAAGGAAGAATTCAAATTTCGAATTCACCAAGAAATCCAGACGGATTTCCCCCCTTTTTTCAGCCCAAAATCCCTCTATTTAAAACCTTTGTTCATCTCCATGGAAAGGGGTTGGAAAAAACTGCCATTAGGGGGGTACGGAAAAGTACCATAAAGGGAAGAAACGAGAAGCAAGAACGACTCCAATAGCCATACATCTTTCTAGATTTTTTTTGGAAAGCTTCGGTCGGAGCTTCTGGAGTTTATCACAGCTTCGTCGTAGATTGATTCCAAAAGAATTTCGAGGTTCTTCTAGTCTTGATTTCTCGCTTTACTCACTGTCCTTCGGAGTTCGCCGGAATCCCTTGCCAGTGGTGGAAGGTTCGTGAGAAGCCCATCTCGCTCGTCTCGGATTCGCTGCACTACAAGAGGTAATAGATTCGCCTCATTTCCGTTTAACGTCTATCAGTTGCTATTTTTTTGGATAGGAATCCATTCTAGCTACTTGAATGAGATGTCTCTATGTCGAAAAGTTCATTATATTCAATTATCATTGTATTTTGGTCGAGGTTACATGATAAATTTATGTGTTCCTGAAGTTATATTCAAGTTCATACTGTTTTATGTGTCTGAATTTTATCCTATTTTGCGTACTAAGTAGCGAACAAGTTTAGTATTGATCGAGTCCCTTTACTGTCTCACATATTCGTTTCCAAATAAGTCACATTTAGTCCAAGTCTGGCAAGCACTTTTGTTTCAAATCTAGTTATTCTGCCTTCAGTTCTTTATATCCTGCTGCTATATGTTAGTATTGGACTGTTTCGTTTTGTTTTTATTTTCTTTGTTTTGAATCTAAATTGAAGTATGCTTCTCTTTGCTTAGTGTAGATGTGGAAATTTTAGTATAATGATTCTTAGGCTTAGCTTATGTTTGTTCTTAAATGCCATATTTTTTTTATATAGTTTCCGATTGAGTAGCTTAGTTACAAGGGTCGTTGATTTGTTTAGTGTTCAGATCTCCATATTTATAACGTGGTTGGTTTAGTTAAATGTCATTATGATTATGATTAGATGAGACCGGTCGAGTTTGATGTGATGCTTAGTTGGCTTCATTGCCTTCCAGATATTGGAATTAGTAGTTCTTTTGTTGTGAAGCTCTTAACCATAGTTTAGCATGATTGTCATTAGTTTGTTGGTTGGTTGGTTTCATTTTGGTCATTCTTGGATTTATCTACTTTTGTTATGAATGATTTTTTTTATTTTTATTTTTCATATTTGCAATAAGTTTTCTTCCAAAAAAGGATCAAATTAGCTCTATAAATTGTCTTTAGTTTGAATACACATATATCTCATCAATCTAAATGCATTGCCTTTCTGTTAAAGATAAAGACTCTTATTTCATTTGCTGCATGTGATTCTTGTCCTAACTAGTATGTTATTTGATGGTCTGCTCAAGATAATCTCGAATTATCCATGCTAATTCTTTTTTTTTTTTCACTTGCTTTACATATGACGCTTCGCGGAGTCTAAATTGGACTCTTTTCATCATCTCCCTTGCATTTTGGGTATCGAGTCAGCCTTTGGTGTTCGGGGATAAAAAGGGAAGCTGAATGCAGGGGCAGAAACTGATATTAGAGTTTCGGAAGCAAATAAAAAAAAAAATGGCCGATATACATTGTTATACAGCTACTGTATACACTGATATACAGAAAAACGCAGGAATAGTAGGCCCAAATTCGAAATACAGGTTCTGGAAAATCTGAAGCAGGCCAAAATACAACCTGTATACATGTCGTATACGGTTGTATACACTGATATACATGAAGAATACCGATATACAGGCCCAAAAATCGAAATGCAGGTTGCAGGAGTTAAAATGGGTTGTATGCATTTGGTATACAGCTCAATATACAGGGAAATGGGCTAATATACAGTCCATATGCAGTAGTATACATTCACTGTATACGCTGTGTATACGTAGGGAAAAGGGCCCAAAAAGCCCTACATTTTCAGTTTTGTATTTTGTTATTATTGGGCCTAAGCCCCTTTACTTTAATTATTGTTACCTTGTTAGTTCTTAGGACAGGTGGAAGAATTGGGTCAAAGGCCCAAAACGAAAATAGGCCCAAGTGCTGGCCCAGGCGGACAGAAAACCAGACTTGGGCCCAAAACTCTCTTTCTCTTTATTTTACTTGTTTCGTATTTGTTTAATTGTTTATTTGCTAGTCGATTTTAAGGTTGTCCTAATTCAATTTCCCCAAACAAGATGGTCGTTTCTAAATTTTCCAAAGACTAAATAATTCTATCTATTTTACTACCTAAGTTACTTAGGAAAATTCTTATTTAAGTAAATCCCTTATGCTATTCCCTCTCCCTTAAAAATGGTTCAAGTCTTAAGTTCGTTTATTTCTAAAACTAATTAAGCATGTTTTCATTTTAGCCAAAATAGTTAATTGCCGGATAACCGCGTGTTAGCGGGCAGTTCGAGTGCTTTCAAACCCTTCTCGAAATGTCAATATGAACCCCGAACCCCTTTAAATTTCAAACGGTTTTATTCTGTTTAAATCTTTTGAAAAAAAATCTTAAGTTTTCTTAATTTCTTCCAAAAATTAAGTGGCGACTCTTTTGAAAGATCGATTTTTCTTCAATTATAAGTTAAATCGATTTTTT
>JAJONR010031919.1:0-54488 GCA_029582245.1 Solanum etuberosum
GGTGAATCATCATCATCTTCAATTCATTTGGATGATATTCCAGAAAGCAGTCCATTATATGGACAATTGCAGGCATTTTTGGCATCACAAAAGCAAAAAGATACTTTTGCTTCAATCACTAAAGATACAGATAATGACGATGTCAAATCCTATGAGAAAACAGAAAATCAAGAGATGATATTTCTTGTTGAAAACTCTGACATTCAGAGAAAAGACAGACCTTGGGAAATTCTTCAAAGGTATTTAATTAATGGATTATATTATCCAGGAGAAGCATATAAAACTCGTTCATATTACGAAACTATTCTTATAAACACTGGGAGTGCCGAGATTAATCACTTCTCAGGACACAACACTGATGAGAGAATTTATAATTTCTCAAAAATCATCATAAAACAGATTATATCTGTTGAAGACTGGGGGTTCTCCACCATGAAAGAAAGGCAGATAAGCCTTAATCAAACGCGTATGAGCGTTACTTACTGGAATTATATCCAGGCCTTCTCTAAGGTCCTTTATTATAATAATGAGCGCCACAAGCATACATGGTTCATAAAGGTATGTGCTAAAATATTCGCTAAACCAGTTTCTAATTGGTTCCTAAATTGGTGGTCATACCACGGACCTACTACCAAGATTTTACCGAGTCCATTCTTAGAGTTATACAAAAAATGGACACAGGTTTCTCCACACCTTAATGAATCATATCATGAAGACCATGTCTGTTGTTTAGATAAAATAGATCAAATCTATTTCTTTCTAGAATTCTCTATTCCTTGGATCCATAAATGGACCCCCGAATTTGGTTATACAGATGATAATATCCCCTGCTTATACCGAACTTTTTATAACAATTTCTGGGAAAAATTGATGAAAACCGACCCATCGACAAAAGCTATCTACGGCCAGGAAATTCTTGATTCTATTCAAGAAAAAATCATAGAGTATTCCAATACTCCTAAGAAAAGCATTATTGACGATAATTCAGTAAATAAATTCTTTAATAAAAATCAACCAAACTTATGAGATATGTTAATTAATAAGAGATATATTAATAAATATGTATATATGTAAGTGATATTTTAGTCTTAAAAAAATTAATTTTCTATTTCTGCTTCTGTTTTTTTTTTAAAACAGAAATTTTTAGCTTCTTCCCAACCGTAGAAAAATTGTTTCTGCTTCCATTTAAAAATAGTTTTTAAGAATTTGCCAAACACTTAATTTCTCAAAATAAGTGTTTTTTTTCTCCCAACAATAATGTCAAACAAGCTCTAAGAATCTCAATCTATTTTTCTTCTCTTCCTCTTATAAAAAATAAACAGTGCATTATTAATCAATTCATTACTAATCACTATTAACTTTCTTTCCATATAATCTCATATTCATTTAATTTTAATTAGAAGAGATAAGCATGGATTAGCTTTCTTTCCACATAATCCCATATTAATTTTAATTAGAATTGATAAGCATGGTGAGATGAGATAAAAGTCCAATTCTTTTTCTGATTGCACCGATCGCCGCCGATCAAGTTTCGCTAATTTCCCAAAAAAAAATTTATCTGAAGATTGAATGAATGTATTGAAATGTTAGCTTCTAAAGTCGCGAAGAAAACATTAAGATGGAGATTCAGAACGAGGGCTTTAGCTTTTGAGGAGCAATTTGATTTGCTAGCAAGTGGATTTAGTAGTTCCTTTTCTGGTGCGAAGAGTTTCGGAGCAGACAACACTTCGTCTCTAATCAATTTGTGGTATTCATTGAAGAAATTTCTGATGTTAAGCTTTCTTCCATGTGTTTTAGTAATTTTGTTTCTCTTTTGGTTATGTTGTTCGCGGTAGTGTTTGATGAATTACTGATAACCTAATGGAGCGTTTGATCATGAAAATTTGGAGTATTTGAAAAAATGTAGTTTTTGTTTTTGTTTTCAAAGGGAAAAATTACATTTGAAAATTGAATTCAGTTGTTTTTGGCCACCAGTATACATTGGAGTTGTTTTTGAATCTTTGTGAATAATATGGAGATCGTGAATTTGTTTCCTTGTCATAATTTTAGATAATCGTTATTTTGAAATTTATCTCAACAACCAAGAGAATAAAGCAATATCATTCAAGTGCGATGTATGGAGTTTGTTAGTGTTGGAATCATAGTGACTGAAAGAAGCAATCATATTAAATCATGCAACTAACTGTCAACACCATGGGAGAGATTTTCTATTTTTTTTTATGTATCATGATCAATAAGGAAAGAGCTGATCTTCACAATGAAGTCATTTTCCAAAATAAATCTTGAGTAAGTGGTGTCAGTGGTCTTGCAAGGCTGCTTAAGCGTTTTATTTTGGTTATCAAAAAAATGAAAATAGTTGTAAGTGAATTACTGCAGTTTGATCAGTAGATTGGCAACCAAAAACTTTTTTTTACAGATCTTGGAAAGTTTCATGCTACTATTATGTACACCTCTTTCAAATTGAGTCACTTTGGTAATGGGTTCCAGCAGTTACTTTAAATCAGGTGATTTAGAGAAAAGTCAGTGTCTTCTTTAAAGCTATTGTGCAAGGTTTTAAGTACTATGAGCTTTTTCTCGATTAGTTTCACTGGCATGCAATGACTTTTGACAAGTAACTTTTCGTATTCCACCTTTTCTTGATAGTAAAATAACTATTTCCTTGCAGTAAGGATACTGAAGGAGGAGCATTCCATTTGCGAAGACTAATGAGAAGAGATTCTTCATGTAATCCTTTATTTAATCAAGATTATAGGGTGGTTAGAACAAGCATTGGATCTTTTTCTTTGTCAAATCGTTATTATAGAAGCCATGGACATTTAAAAGATATCAAAGACAAGGTATCTACTTTTCGTCAGTCTTTGTGGATCTTGCTGATATTTCATGTAGTGTGCTTTACTTTTTCTGATATCTAATATTGGTGACCTAACCTGTGTAAGGATTAAGACATATGCTAACTTCCTGAAGGCATCAGCTCTAATTCCTTTATTTTTCTCTTTATAATTTTGGCACCATATAATTAATTATGCAGTTCTTAGGATCTGTCCCTGAAGTTGTCAAGATAGTAGAAGTTGGCCCAAGAGATGGACTGCAAAATGAGAAGAGTATAATACCTACGGAAGTGAAGGTGGAGCTTATTAAATTACTTGTTTCTAGTGGACTACCAGTTGTTGAGGCTACTAGTTTTGTGTCTCCAAAGTGGGTACCACAGGTATATATTTTGCTTGTCGGGGATTTTATGCTTACATGTCTTGCATTTGTCATCCTTATACTTGTCCTGCAAAATGTGCTTTTTATTGCTAATTTTTTCTTTTTCAACTGCGTGAAACGAGAATAATTTTCGTTTCAGTTCTTCTTTTAATGGTTAGTTTTTCATCTTAAGGCATGAGTATGAGTTTTTTCTTATTGTCATTAGTTACTCACCAGTTAGGACTCTTACTAACTACTAAGGCCCTTAAAGATTGTTACTTTTGTATTTTGTATATTTTGCAAGATCAATTTGACCGTGAAAAACATTGTTTAATGCCCCCCCCTTGAATGCTTTGTTATTCATTTTGGATTTTTGAGGAGAAACCGTCTGGTTTCTCAAAGATCTGGTTCCCTCAGGTAGAGATATACGGAAAAGTTTCCAGTTTCTAGGTTCGAGTGCTTACTTCTATCTAGCTTTTTTGCTTTACAATGATGATTTACAAAATGGCAAATTCTCAAATGAGTAGTGTATGTCTGGTGGCCGTGTATCAAGTCATGCTTTGTGTTTTCATCAAGTTCATACTTCTATGTCATGAAAAGGATGTCCATTCTGCTCGACATCTGCAGGTCATGTCAACTTCATTAAAGAATTGCACACTGAGTGCAATCATAAGTAGTATGAACCCAACAATATGTTTCTTAGTACTGTGCTAACTACATCTGAAATAAATTGAGGAATTAACCATCCTGTCTACTTCTTGTTCATTTTCATTTTTACACCAATAAGAGAGTTAAACATCAATGCTTTAGGTTATAATATTTTCCTTTTTGCCTTCAAAGTATCTTCCATTTCTCTCCTTCCCCACAGTCTACCATGTAGCCGTCGGTGTAGTGTTTCACAATATTTTGTCGCCTTTTGTAGTCCTCTTCCATTCCAACAAAGTAGCAGGTCTTTACGAGATTATGGTATGCACCGTTTAACTTCAAACAAATTCAAAGCATGTACTATATCTGATTTGGTATTCTATTGTGGATGAATAAGCGCTTCACGTCTTCCTAATCTTCTTCATTATTACGAGCCTATAATCTTCAACTTCCGTTTATATGCAAGCTATAAGAATTATAACCTCTTGTGTTAGTTTATTGAGATTTATGGCAACACTTCTTGGTGATTTAATGATGTGACAGGCTTGTTCATGATTATTTTAATTTATGTGCATGAATGTGCTTCTGCTTAGCCTGTGATGAACTATATTACTGCAGCATATCTCTCAAGTAATATCTATTGAATCAATAGGATTTAAACTACCAAAATGCCGTAGTTATTATTTATAGTGTTGGTGATATTTCTTATCTGCCAAAACTAAATTGCAGCTAGCTGATGGGAAGGATGTAATTGAAGCAGTTAGGAATCTTACAGGGGTGCGCTTACCTGTTTTGACACCAAATCTTAAAGTAAGCTGATAGAAATGCAAAGCGTGAGATTCTCCTTTATATGTCTTGTTAAATATGTATACATTTTCTTGCTCACACGGGAGCCTGGATAATTGGGATCGCTCATAGTTTTTCGTTGGCTCTATTCCAGGGTTTTGAAGCAGCTGTTGCAGCTGGAGCCAAGGAAGTGGCAATCTTTGCTGCAGCATCCGAGTCCTTTTCTCGGTCTAACATAAATTGTAGCATTGAAGACAGTCTTTCTCGCTATCGTGATGTTGCTCTTGCAGCCAAAAACCATTCCATCCCTGTTCGCGGGTATGAATTCTAGCAGATCTACATATTCTAGGAAGTCAGGTTTTACATTTCCAATTTTACCGGATTAATTATGTAAGGTCTTTAAGGAGAGTTAGTTTCAAAACCATGTGTAGTAGAGACTCAAGGCTTGTCTGATTCCATTAGTCTCTTTCAGAATCTTGCTGAACCCATATGGCTTAATAATTGTTACAATTCTTTCAGCAGAACAGAATGATTGCCTTTTTACATCATATACTAGCTTAAAATTTTTCATACATTGGAGCAAGGTGGTTAAATTTTGCTATAACTTCAGATCGCCAAAGAATCTCCACGTTCATAACCTTTAAGCATAAAGTATTCACTATCAATCACTTCCAGCTTTCCCTTTTTCCATGATACAATTTCCAAAGATGAGGTTTACAATTGTTCTAGATCTGAAGGCAACCTTTAGTGTTTTCCGGTGGAGTTCTAACTATTGACCATGTTATATTATGGACAGTTATCTCTCTTCCTTCCAGGAATTAATGTGGAACTGAAAATTTTGGTAAAAAGAATATAAATATTGAACTTCATGAGTGGTTGTGTATTACTGTCTAAAGATAACTTTATTTTGGATGAACTACAAAATGCTCCATTAGCATGTATTGCAATTTTCCTGTGTAATCCAAGTACCAGCTTATTGACTATGGCCCTTGTTACAAAGTATTCAGAGTATATCCATGTCTAGGGATGTCTATGTTCACAGAAGAATCCAGGTGAACTGGCTTTCAAAGGATAGGGGCAGCATATTAGCTCACCAGTTGCTCTGCTAATCTCTTTGATTATATATGAGCTTTTCATGCTTTCTGTCATTCTAATTACTGCTATAGTTGATTGTTACAGAAGTACATTCCTGTTACATGTTTGTATTTAATGATGTCAAATCCCTCGTATTTTAAGCAGCTAAAAGTATTAAAATTTACTGAATGGAGGTTCCTTTGTGGACATCCATTAAAATTGGAAGGGCAAAGGATTGAGAAAATACTTTTTTTGGAAATGATGATTCAACGATTATCATTTGTGTCAAAATTTGTGATTTTTGCTTTTCCTGATTATTTAAGCCCTACCTATGTGTATGAGCTCAAATGGCTCCTTCCTTAGTGGCTAGACTTCGGCATGCAAAAGGTTTTGGTTTCTGGTATTAGATATATCTTCAAATCAAGGTAGCTCTGTCATTTCTAGTACCAAACGAGCACTAATAGTAAATCTGTTATACCTGGTAGTAATGCTTAGAAATTTATTCTTTTGTTGTAGACATTTATTTGGAGAAGTAAGGTTGCATCTCTGGAACTGAAAAGTAGCTATCATTATTTTCTATCAGGTATGTATCATGTGTCGTTGGCTGTCCCATAGAAGGAGCTGTGTCTCCATCAAAAGTTGCATATGTGGCTAAAGAGCTTGTAGATATGGGTTGCTTTGAAATTTCTCTTGGTGATACAATTGGAGTTGGTACTCCAGGTAATCCTAAGTCTTCTCTGGTTTCACCCTTCCCCATTTTGTACCTTTGGTCTGCTAGAAGAATCTGCATCTTTTTGCTCTTTCGGTAAAATACTAGCATGTGCCAGCAAATTACATTTCTTGTCATTAGTTCTGATTCTTAATTTAAGAAGAATTCTGTAGTTCACTCCTTTGAGAGACAATGTATTACTTTCAAGCTACAGGCTACTGAGTCAACATAGACAGCTTAACAACATATATTTTTCTTTAGAGAAGTGCATTATTGCTATGTTATTAGTTAATCAGTACACATTTAGCTTGGTTTGTAGAATTGCTGGATTTTAGATTCAATTTTCAATGACGGACAGTGGTGACTGCTTACAATGTATTTAGTGAGGTTTCAATGTGGTTTTCTTCTGGCTTTAAGAGATGAAAAATAAAATAAAAGAAGTCTCTCAGGATGGTGTCAAGTAGGTTTTTAGTGCGATGTTTTTTAGAGGAAAATAATTATCATAATAAACAGAGAAAGAAAGTAGTGTATATAATCCTTTAAATAATTGAGACACGTAGTTGTCAAGTGTTAACTGTTAAATGATTGTATGGTCATGATAACATTGATAAAGGCATGATAGGAAAGACAATAATGTTCACCTTCTCTTTTTTCATTGTTATATTAGAAGACATAGGATATAACCTCAATGACTCAACGGTCATGATAACATTGATAAAGGCATGATAGGAAAGACAATAATGTTCACCTTCTCTTTTTTCATTGTTATATTAGAAGACATAGGATATAACCTCAATGACTCAACTGTATACATGTTTGCCCTGATGATTAACTTCCAGGTGCATGTCTTCTTCTTAACTATATGGTTTTGAACTTGATAGCTTAATAAGGAGATACGTGACTGTGAAGCCTACTCAGAATCAGTCTAGTGAAAGTATTGGCCATCTGTGAATCTGTTATTCAACTTTGTTGTCTATGCAAAGTTACTAAAAAAGTGCAATGGACGTTCATCAATTGGTTTTCCTTTAAAATTAAAGAAAGGCAGTTACTATATGTCAATTGTTTTTCTTGAGTTTTTATCTGAAATGGATTTGTTACATCTTCCCCATATTTTCTGTCTCTGCTCTCCATTTATTAGGTACTGTTATTCCAATGCTTGATGCTGTAACTCAAGTTGTCCCTGTAGAGAGGCTTGCTGTTCATTTCCATGACACTTATGGACAAGCTCTTTCTAACATTCTTGTGTCGTTGCAAGTAAGATCTCTTTTCTCTGCTTGTAGTGAGAAGTTTTTTCACATGTTGGCATATTTTATCACATTATGAGAAATTTGTTCGTTGTATAGTTGGTGCTGTGTCCATCCAAATCTAAAAGGTGTAGCATGTCTTATTTTTTCATGTGCAAGTTGGCATGCGAAATTTTTTTATTAAAAAGAGGAAAAACGAAAAATAGCAGAGGTATCTACTATCGAGTACATCAGGGAAAGGTCAGGTAAGCTAGCAATCCATTGTAACATAAAGGTCCGTCAATGCCAAGTGAATGGCATCAAAGTAAGGCCATGAGAGCATTAAGTATAAGGCCGCAAACGACATGGACTAACCAGAAGCTGAGTGTGTGATTCTCATGTGACGGCCTCCTTCCCAAGGGAAGGCGAACACAAAATTAATTGGATCTAATGCTGCAGATGAGATGACTGCCATCTCATCTGCTGCATGAGACTGTGGTGTTTGTCTCTAAACTTTCAGCCTATCATTCACTTCACCACGCGTCTTGTGAAAACACAATATCATCTGTGAATAACACGCACCACAGCACCTCCCTTTGAATATGTTGTGTCAATTCGTCCATCATTAAGGCAAATAGGATCGGGCTAAGGGCTTATCCCTGGTGCAACCCCGTCACGTGCGGAAAGTGTTCCAAGTCACCTCCTACTGTTCTAGTCCGAGTCTTGGATCCATTGTGCATGTCCTTAATTGCCCTATGTAATCCACAAGTACACCTCTAACCTCCAAACATCTCTAGAGGACCTCCCATTAGGACTTTTATCGGACACTGTTTCTAGGTCGATGAACATCATGTGTAAGTCCTTCTCTCTGTCCCTATACTACTCCAACAATCTCCTTACAAGATGGATAGTTTCCGTAGTTGATCGTCCCAACATGAATCCGATTGGTTTACGGGTATAGACACACCCCTCCTCATCCTTATTTCAACCACCCTCTCCCAAACTTTCATAGTATGGCTTAGTAGTTTTATACCCTTATAGTTGTTCCAATGTTGAACATCACCCTTGTTCTTGTACAACAACACCATTGTCCTCCACCTCCATTCTTCTGCCATTTTTCGTTGTCCTAAAAATGACATTAAGCAACTCAGTCAACCACTCCATACCTGGTCTGGCCCGGCGTTCTTCCCCTCCTCATCTTATGAATAGCCCCTTAACCTCTGCAACCTTTATGCACCTGCAATACCAAAAATCTCTACGACTTACGGAATGCTCTGGCTCCCCCAATATGATACCCTTGTCCCCTTCTTCATTCAAGAGCTTAGGGAAATACGTCTGCCATCTTCGTCTAATGTGTGCTTCTTCTACTAATACTTTGCCATTCTCTTCCTATATACACTTCACTTGGTCCAGGTCACGGACCGTCCTCTCTCGCCTTGGTGAGCCTATACAACTTCCTGTCCACGCCTTTGCCCTCGACTCTTTATACAAGTGCTCAAAAGTTGTCGTTTTAGCCATCGCGACTGCTAGTTCGCTCCTTCTCCATGGTCTTATACCTCTTCCTATTCCTCCTCTTATCCTCCTCGTCTAAGCTTTCCACTAACGCCGTGTAAGCAGTTTTCTTGGCTTCCACTTTTCCTTGGACCTCTTCATTCCACCACCAATCCTCTTTATTCCCACCTGGGTTACTCCTCGAGACTCCTAACATCTCTCTAGTTACTTCTCTTATGCAATCAGCTTTCCTAGCTCACATACTATCTACATCCCTGCTACTCCCCAAGCCCCAATAGCCACCATCTTCTCTTCTTCTGAGATTTGGTCTTAGTCAGGCCTCTCCATCTAATCATTGGCTGGCCATATGCAATAATGCAGCCCTCTTCTTCTTCTTCTTCTTCTTCCTCTTGATATCTAAATCCATAACCACGAGCTTATGTTGGGCTGTATTATTTGCGCTCATGATAACCTTACTTTCCTTGCATAAAACCTTATCACATTTCCTAAGGAGTAGGTAGTCTATATGAGTCTTGCCACCACATTCCGGTAGGGAGTGTAAACTACATCAATTTGGCCCTTAAAGCTTACCTTAATGTTGTAGATGATCTTGGTTGAAAACCATTGTTGGAGTGGTGTGCAAGCTCGGGAAAATGAAGAAAATAAATTGAATCTCGATTTTGGATTTAGCATGGGTTGAAAAAGTTGTGGGGATATGCGTGCAACCATGTATCATGCATACAAGATTTCCTGCATACAGAAAAAGCCCTTCTGTTATTGTGTGTATGGATGCACTGGGCGCACAAGACTTCCTGCAAGCAAAAAATATAAAATTTCCCTTCTGTTGTTGCGCGCTATGTGTGCAAGCATGCACCATGTGCACTAGGTCTTCCTGCAGACACCCTATTGTAAAATGATTATTATTTTTGTAGGAATGTACCCCAAAAAAAAAAAAAAACATTGCAGAGTTTTACAAAATAAAACTTGATCTAATTAGGAGTCCTTGAATGTGCATCTTGTTACTACTGTATCTTGGTCATTCGGCATATCACTTAATTGATGGAAGTGGCATGAACTTATTATGTATTCTTTGTCTCTTTGAACCTTAATGCATAAATAATGCTTTAAGTACCAAAATGTTAATCTTGACAGATGGGGATCAGCATAGTGGATTCATCTGTATCAGGACTTGGAGGTTGCCCATATGCTAAAGGTGCTTCGGGTAATGTGGCTACGGAGGATGTCATTTACATGCTCAATGGACTAGGAGTGAAGACAAATGTGGATCTGAGAAAGCTTCTATTGGCTGGAGATTTCATCTGCAAACATTTGGGTCGCCCTTCTGGTTCTAAGGCTGCCATTGCCTTGAGCAGAACAACAGCTACTGCCTCAAAGCTTTAAGGGACATCTGATGCCTCTGAAATTGTGCACTGCGTCCACTCTGAGGTGAAAGTCGCTTCAGACCAACTTCAACTGTAACATTGCTGTCACTCATACCGTTCCATCATTGTCTTATGTTAAACATATCCGTGTCAATGTGTCCCCTAGTCAATGGCATAGCTACATAGACTGAAGGGTAGTCGGTTGAACCACTCTTCTTCAGAATATTATTCCGTGTATATAGAAAATAATTGCAGGTCGAATATTTTCTCTTGGTCGTCGACACTCGACAGAGTGCCAGTGTTCTCTTACCTTAGTGCAACTGGGTTAAAACTTCAGATATTTTTAATGTCTTCATAATCATCTGAAATACACTGTTAGAGAGCAGAGAAAGCAGACAGAAAATGAATGGTAGTAGCTTTAGACTATGCTGTGCTGAATGTCTAACAACATTTACAACTGCAGGTATTTATTGACTTCACACAGGGTTGTACTGAGGGTACGTAAGTTGGGTGGGAATTCTGGCTGTATACTTTGCTGTAATTAATTATGTAAATATTCCTTGCATTTTATGTGAAATATTTTGCTTGTCTTGTCCCAGAAAAATTATGTACATTTCTTTATTTGGAAATTATTTAAATTTTGTCATTTTCATACCTTTGAATTTTGATGTCATGATTTGCTAGCGAGAATAGTCTTATAGTCTTTTAAAAAAAAAAATGTGTATCTTTTATATAAGAAATTTTCATTTTCACATAAAATATCTGAAAATGTCATTTTCCTTGTATTCAACTTATAAGAGGACAAGAAATTAGGGGTGTGCAAAAAACGATTTAACCAATAAATCGAATCAAAAAAATACTATTGATTTATTGGTATTGGGTTAATGGTTTTTAAATGGTTTTGTAAAAAAAATTATTGGGTTATGGGTTTGATTTCTCGTGTTATGATTTTGGTTAATGATTAAACCGATAATTCAATATGATTATATTAAAATTACTATTTTACACATTATTATATATCAATGACTTTAATATTTTACCAGTTTTATTTTTTAAATTTTAGTATTACTTTCGATAGTAGACAATATAAACTGGTCTATCTCCCTCTCTATTGTGACACCTTCTCTCTTCTCTACACAAATTAGTATTATCTTCTCTCTTCTCAATTTTTGATTTGATTGTGATATAGGCAAACTAATTAGAGTTGTTTCCTCAATTTATTGCATGAGTTTTTAGAAGGAATTCGAACAATTATGTCTTAAACTAAAATGATTAATGTAGAAATTTGTCTTCTTGCTACTATTTCTATTTTTATGAACATTGTTATATATAATCATATGAATATTTTTTTATCTGTCAAATCAAAAATCGAATTATTAAGACTAAAATTAATAAATAAATATCTTATTGATTTAGAAATCTATTTAGCATATTCACAAGCTAAAAACTGATAAATTGAACTATTAATACATAAAATCGAATCAAACTGATTGATATACATTTATACAAAAAATCTCATTTCTTCTATTTTTTTGCTAGGATACACTTAATACAAAGACCATCCTGCTTATAAGGAACATTTGGACATGAAGATCTTTTCATTTTAGAAAAATAAAAACAAAATTAGAACTTCGTTGGTTATATAGTGAAATAATTTTTGGGCTGGTTTCTAAAGATAAGTTTTTCAAATTTAAAAAATTGAAGAAGTGATTTTTTTTTTCTCCAAACATAACTTTTAACTTTGTTTTAAAGTGATATGTATATCCAAAAACATAAGTAACTTCTAAATATCATTTTTAAATTTTCACTTCAAAAATTCTTATTTCTCAAACTTCAACTAAGTGTATGTACAAAGTTTTTTTTTTGTAATACTTCAAACGTTTAATATTGTTCTTCGTCCGTTGTTAAAGATTTATAAGTTTAAATTTGATAGTTTTATTATAACATCTTGAGCATTTGAGGACATTCGATTTAAATTTAAAAAATGATAAAAATATATTGTTTAGTTTCTTTCTAAAATACTTTAAATATTTATGAAAAAAATCTTTAATTATGATATATTTGGCATATGTTTTATTTTTATAAGAGTTTATAATCTATTAATGTTTTAACAGAAATAATAAGTTTATTTATGTCAAAAAGTTATCCTTATATAAGGTAGCCTTTATATAAATGATTTTTTATTAATTATTTGGTGGAAAAATCATCTTTGATGATTTATTCGATCACCGAAAAAAACGTGATTATTTAAGTCAATCAAAGATATATGAAGACGATTTCTTTTCTTTTGGGACATGATTTCTTGAGTTTAAAGGTTTCAAATCTAGTATATTATAAATGTCTAAATTATTGTTAGTGTTATTCTTGTTTAAAATTCGTATTCAATGATTTCGATTCTGTGTCAAGTTGGGGAGTAAAAGGTTATTGTATATATTATCGTAATTATTAAATTCTTGTGATGATCGAATTGTTCGTGGCATTATGGTTGTGGGGTATTTTGCATACATACGTACATTACTTGTGGTGTTGCTATTTCTCATATTCATGCTTTTTTTGTTTTATCATCACCGTCATCGTTCGCCATTACGAATTTGATACTTGGATAATCTACAATTTGTTGGTTTGATAAAGCCATATTTTGCTACTTTCACATTAAGCCTTATCTTTAAAGCTTATTCTTTAAAGAGTGAATCCAACAATAATTTTGCTACTTTTACCGTATTCAAGCCTAACTCGAAGGCACAAAGTTCTACATTAATGTGATCATTCTAGTCTAACTTACAAAGTCCTACATTATCTTTTCAATCTTTATCTTTGAATATTGATCAGATTTTAAGTTTTCTAAAATTCGACAATTACATCTAAAGTTATCCCCAAAAACATTATAATTTTTTCTTTTATCACAATAATCAACCCTCCTCAAACTCCAACAAAAAGCCACACAATACAATTGTCCATCTATTCATCTAACACAATATTCAAGCTTATCCCTATATTCATTTCATTGCTCCTTAGTAGCTAAAATTATTCAAGAATCTTTCTTTTTGGAACTCCTTCCACCATCCAAACATACTTTTATATATCAAATAGACCCACACCCTAAAGACTCATTTGACTGGAAACAAATTATTCTGAAATTAAATTATTATTTTTTCCTTTTTAGTTTGTTTAAAAAAGAATCAATATTAAATAATATTTTGATACATTTGATATAACTTTAATTTAAGATTACAAAATTAATTAATTTTTTTTTTATTTCTTAAACTCCATACCTAATTCATTCTTTTTAAGACGGAAAAAATATTTGAGGATTGTTATCCTTTCCCTCCTCCATAAACTCAACATGGATATATTTACTATATTTTGCTTTCTCATAATTAATTATATTAAAAATGGAATGCTAACATACGCCACTAACGTGCACCACAATCTACTAACATACGCACTTTCCTCTTCCTCTTTTCCCCACCTGAGACACAAAACCACTACCCCCACCCCCCATACCCATGAATTTTTCTCTAACATGCACCATTACCTCCTTTCTTCCTTCATCACCATGGCTCCTTCTTCTTCTTCTTCTTCTTCCCTCTCCAAACCCCTAAAAAAAACCTCAAACTCAAACCCTAATTCAAACCCCACAAATTCCCCAAATTGCCCTTCTTCCCACCACAACCTCTGTAATCACTCTCCTTCAGCTACCCTTGATCTTCTAATATTCATTCTTGTACTTTTTTCTGGTGCTTTCCTCATCATTTCCTACTTCTCATACATCTTTAATTCAATTTCTCTCCTTTTCCCATACCCACCGTCACTTTTACTCAACACCCTTTTGACCCATCTAGAAGAAGTGGACGTTTGGACCCACTACATCTTTTACATATTCTTCGTTATTGTTTTCGTTGTCGTGGTGATTTTCTTTGAGATCTGTTGTGGGTTTGGGTTTAGATCAAGGAAATGTGGGAAAAATGGGTGTAAAGGGTTGAGAAGGGCTATGGAATTTGACTTGCAATTGCAGGGTGAAGAGTGTTTGAGATCTGGGTGTGAGACGAAAGCTGTTAGAGAGATCAATCAGTTGCCTTGGAAAGGTGGGAGTGAGAATAATCCAGATTATGAATGTCTTCGTGCTGAGTTGAGAAAAATGGCACCACACAATGGACGTGCTGTGTTGTTGTTTAGGTCTAAATGTGGGTGTCCTGTTGCTAAACTTGAAGGTTGGGGTGCTAAACGAGGGCGTCGGCACAAGAAGTGAGTTGTTTAACTTTTTTACTTTTTTTTTTTTTTTTTCGCATTTGGAGTTATGGACTTTATGTTGATTGTGTTTTGGTTTTAGTTCTGTTGCTCGAGCTGATGATTATGCATTCTAAGAAGTAGTTCAGTTGTGCTGATAGAACAAGGAAACCAGTAATGGTTGCTGAAGTGAAATTTACATTTGAAGAAGAAACTGCTCTGCCTCTCATAATGATTAAATAAAAAGGTGCTACTCTGGTTTGGATTGATTTGAAGGATACGAGACTTATCTTGGAAATAAGATAGAGAAGATGATGTGATGAGGTAGAAAGAGTTGTTTTAGAGATGAGAAATTTATAATTGGTCTGGCAGGTTGCTATAGGTCAAATGACATCCAAGTATAGTTAGCACCGAAAGTAAATAATTATCTATGAGTTTGTTGAATTGATTCTATCCATTAACAAGTGATTATAATGTTACTAGTTGACACAATAGCTATGAATTGTCATGAAGACCAGTCAATAAACTAGGCCTCAAGTGAAACTAGTTGGAACTTACTTATGAATCTCTGAATCCATTATGTAAAAGACAGATAAAGGGTTCTCTAAATCATACACTTATTCATATGCTGACGTTATACACTTCTAACTAGATTAAGAAGTGGTTGGTAGTCACTAGACCTAGACACGTGTGGCAACAAGGAATGGTTCCTCAATTCTAACTTATTTGTATTACCTAAAAGGACTCCTTCGCTTCTATTTTGTTTGGTTCTTAGTTAAGTCCGCAACGATTCCAGGATAGTTGGTAATTCGACAAGTTCTGTTCGTGTGATTTTTAGATCTATCTAGGTCCTTTTTTATGTTGAACCTACAAAAAGTGCATATCAAGGTTTATCTAGGACATTGCTAAACCATGTCATGCAATCTTCTCTTGTCGTATCCTCTACTGGTTCCACCCTTTGTGGATCTCTTCCTATATATTTTTTGATAAGTATGAAATACTGATGCACATTGTAGTATTATGTACAACAAAAAGAACTCTATCCTTCCTCTTAAAATGATAGAATGGACCAAATCTTTTACTTTTAATTTTGTTGATCATTTATGACAACATATCCATCTTATGCCCATATAATTCATCTTGCAAATATGATGGACCTTAAGAGACCCAACATTATTTCTCGTATAACTTTGTTGTTGTCCCAATTATTCTATTGAAGTCACCGATCAAAAAAATTATTCTGTAGAACTTGTCTTTCACGTGGTTATATATCTTCCTATCACATAGCATTTTCGTAGTACTCCTCCATTTCCTCCACCCTATTTCAAATGTTTGTGTTACATCTTCATCTATGATTTCCCACTTTGTGGGACTAAATTGAGTATGTTGTTGTTGTTGTCTTCGTCTATAATTTTTTAAAGAAAATATCATCTCCATCTATCATGTCAATTCTTAAAGGAGTCTAAATATCTCAATTGTTTGTATTCGAACACTACAATTAATCTTAACTCACCTTCATTCTTCTTATTGAGACTACATCTCTAGAGTATATATTTTGTCTTACTTTTATTTATTCTAAAACGCATGTTCCTGAAAATAATTATCCATAGTTTTATCATTTGGTTGATTCCTTCATTAGTTTTGTAAATTTACGTATTACCATCTGTATATATAACATACACCATGAACTCTCATTTTGTATTCTCCATCCGTCCCAATTTATGTGGCACGGTTTGGCTTGGCCCAAAGCCACAAAGTTTAAGAAATAAAGGAATACTTTTAAAATTTGTGGTCTAAAACAAACCTTAAACATTTGTGTTGACTATAAATCATTTCAACAAGGGTAAAAAAATAAATTTTTAAGTTAAATTCTTTCTTATTATAGAAACGTGACATTCTTTTTGGGATGGATTAAATAAGAAATTATGCCACATAAATTGGACAAAGGGAGTATTATTGGCGAGTTTATCCATAACTAAGTTAAACAAGTATCTGCTCAAAGCAAGTTCGTAGTGTAAATTCATGTTTATAGCACGTCTATTTGATCTCTTCCCGTTGTTTTACACTCGTGATTGCTCCCTCATACATATATTTTATGTTATTATATGTTTGGTATGAATTCCTTATTCCCGAATGAATGGTGGGGTGGGGAAGCTTTGGGAAGAAACAGTTGTTATGATTGAGTATGTTGTAATCTTATGACCAATAACATGTTTTTATTACTCAGTTTCAAGTTTGGAGATTGACATTTTAGGAATAGGCAGTAAAATGTTTTATGTGCAAATGTATTATCCAAATTTCCAAAATGTATGGGAAGTGAATGTAAGTTTTGTCACAGCTACCAAGTATAACTTGTAAGTTATTGCTTTTCTATTTAAGTATAAAGTAAGATATTGCCTTTCTATATACAATCTAAGTGTAATGCTCATCCGGTGCTGAAGCAAAATATCTTCTAGCCTACTAATTCATGGGAGAAGATTCTATTTTTAAGGGCTTCAAAATGGTATGTCTTTCAATGGTGGGTTTTGGACTGAGGACTTGGGAGTGCCAAAATTGATAGTGTTGTAGGATAAATCGCAGAAGTTCTTACGGACTCTGCCACTGCCTGAAAGGACTATGTCCAGGGACCGGATGGCAAGATTTCACCCATCCTTTAAACTGTTGCAGAGGATATCACCCCTGTTTCGATCCTCATCCATTTTTCCCCTCAGAGGGCGACTATTTGTTATTTTAAGATTCTTGCTTTTGGTGAGAGTACCCAGTTGTGAAGTGAATGAAATAGAAAGAAGGAAATGAGGCTATTTTTTCTGCCTTACTCCCTTGATCAATTAGTGGGACATTCTAGAACTGTGTTTTAGATTGGTGGGAAACAGCCTTCAGGTTGAACGTGGATTAGTATTTCAGAAGTGAACTTCGCACAAGTCAATAACCTTATGTTTCTTAATGTTGAACGATCAGGAATTTTCGATTATATCTAACATTATCACTCATCCGTAACTAGGGGAAAACATGGACAGTTTCAATGTTTTGGTCCCTGGTGTAAATCCACCATTATGGGTAACTCTGTTGCATCTCCTATTGCTGTTCTTACACTAGTGACGGCTACTTTATACATATCTGTTATGACATTTGCATATTTAATATGGATTCTTGTCTTCTTCAATTCCCACTGAAGAACTTCTCGTTGTACTCTATCGTATGCTTTATTTAGGTCAATGAACACCACGTGTAGATCTTTTTTCCTCTTGCAATAGATCTCCATCATTTTCTTAGAAAATATATAATTTCTGTGGTAGATTTGCTTAGGAGTTGAGATTTTGGCAGTTGGCTCTCTGTCAGTTTATGATTTCTCTCTTTGGGGTGGTATGAGATTTCCTAGAGATTATGATTTGTGAGTATGGAATCATTGATTTTGCAATATGAACATTAGGTGATGGGCCCAAATCTTCTTTCTCAAGTGGTGGTAGCATAATATTGTTGTATACCAAGATCTGCATTTAGAGTTTTAGAATGCTAAGGAATTGTTTGCTGCAAGGATAAGGAGTTATAAACTTTATCAAAAAAAGGATAAGGGTTTATAATCCCGAGTTAAAATATGGGATTATTGATAGAATTCTTAATTCCGGGATTAGCATTTTCGGATTTCTTATACCAGATTCCTGGGATAAAATGTGGAATTATTGGTAGAATTTTTAATTACAGGGTTAGCAATCTCGGGATTTATGCACCGCTCTATGTGGGATAATAATCCTGATATCGGGATAAAATAGCACAATGATACATTTACTCTATACTCTGAAACTTTTCTCCCAAAGTCTTTTAAGAAAGTCAAGGTTAAAATTAGAAATAAAAGTTAATCCAATTTTATCTAGTTAAACCCCTACAAATTAAAGTATATCTGCTGAATAATGTCGTCATTATTTAATCCTAGTATTATAATCCGCGTTATAATCTCAATATAACTTTCCCTAAGTGTTTGGCTAAGATCTGAGGCTTTTGATCAGAAAATGTTGAGAATTATGTTATAATATTGTAGGCAGAGCATTCTTCAATACCTGAATCAGGTGATTTGATGATTTAGAAATATAGGACAAGATGCCAGATTCAATTAGAGAAGTGTTATCATATTTGATAAGGTTATGGTTACACAGTGCATTTGTTGGATGACTTTGATTAACATCAAGAAGCAATAAGAAGGATTTAGTCAATGCAACATATCCTATCTTTTGTTTTTTAAGTAGTTTGTCAGGCCCAGTGGAATATTTTTTTTGATGACTAGGGAAACCCGCAGCTGCTACCCTTTGGGTGCGCACAAGGTAAAACCCCCGCTCCTATGCAATAGCTCGCAAACCACATAGGAGAGGTAACCCGCACTAGGCAAGCCTGGTGCGACGAGCTCGACCCGGAAGGCAAACCCCTTGCTTTCGCTGGCAAGGGGTTTCGAACTTAAGACCTCCAACATGGAAGTCCCAAGCTCAAACCTCAGGCCCAGTGGAATATGTCTAATTACTTTTTTGATAAGTAGCATGTCTGACTTCTTTGACGAGTGGATTGGTCATTTTAACCATTTTCCCTAGTATAACTTGATCTATCATTCAGATCTTCTTGCAAGCTGACCTGGACACCACCATTATTCAAAATAAAAAAATCATTCACATCTTCCTTAATTTTGGCAAGCTCTGAAGTCATTTTCAGTTCCTTTGGAATTTCAGTCATTTGTTATTTGGTCGACTGCAGACTGCAGTTCACAAGTTCAAGTAAAGAGGCCCTATTGCTAGTCATGCATATTATACTATTATAGTAGTGCCAGCTTTCTGTTACCACTAACCTGCCTTTTGCGCCAGAGAAGTTCTAAATAGATTCAGAAGACCTACAAGACTTAACTATAGTATGCATCTGAAGTTTCAAGAAGTTTATGTTTTGATGTGATGATATATTGACAATGATGATGACGTGGATTCTTTGGAGTTTATGTTTGCAAAAAGAATTTGACCACGCTGACATATATTCCACACATTAATAAAATGAACTTGTATTTGATAGGATCGTATTGACAAATACTCCATGCATCACATGCTATTTGGAACTTCAGAGGATCCTTTTTTTGGTGTATAATAGCAATTATCTGTTCATTTAGTCATCTTAAGATATTAGGTTCAATTCTATCATACTTTGACCAAAAAGTTATTTCTAGCTGATTTCCTGTTTAAATCCTTATGTTGCTCTGTTTTTTTTTCTGGAAATCACATCTTTGAATTGCCGCATGATTCCTGCATTCTCAATCTATTGCATGTGTCATGAGAGAATTTTTTTCATTAAGAACTGTTTATGTTCTTTTATTCTTTTTTCCCCCTTTCCACGATGACTGACGTATAAATTTGTTGACTAAATGCAGGACTCTGACAATTAATGGTAAGGCGGATCATCGCTGAATGTTGAATGATTGCATATGGGAGATCTAGTTTGTTACCTTCTGAATATCAGAAGAATGGGAGATTGGTATTGTTGTTTAGAACCATTTTTATTGATCCCATTGACAGAGAGCTCATCAGCTCCTTGGAACTTACTTTAGAACAATGCTCAATGTGTACAAACTATAGAGAGACCTTATTTTCTTTCCTCAAGAAGCACATATCATATAAACATGAATAAATTAGCAGTTACTTTTTCAAATAAGGAATTGCTCATCTTTCCTCCCTCATTACCTGCCAGGTTATTCTGCAGTGTTGGAATGGTGTTTCTTCCCCAATATTTTCAGTCAAAATAAGATTTTGAACTGCCTAAATAACTTCTCCACTTAGTTCTAGGCAAAAGCTTTATTCAAACTGTGAACTAGGGGTATACATGGACCGGGTTGGTTGGAATTTTTTGTCTTAGAGCTTGTTGGGATGTGTTTGTAGTTTATGATTTATAAGTTACGACTTTTAATTTTAATTTTTGATTTATTTTTACTTAAAAAGAAGTGTTTGAAAGTATTTTTTTTATTTTACCAAAACACTATAAACTTAAAAACTATTTTTGACTTAAAAAAATTATTTCAAATAGTCTCTTAATCACTGGTTCAGATCCTCAATTTGCCTCATAATCAGCCTAGGGCAATGGGCGGGGCGGCGTGGGTTTAAGGCTATGCGGGGAGAAGCAGGTTTAAGATTGTGCGGGGCAGGTGGAAGTGGGTTTTTTTAAAAACTAATGCGGAGCGGGTTGCGGGTATATGTGCTTTTACGTGGGTTCAAACTTAATTTTAACTTTTTACATGTTATAAGAGTGATAGAATATTGTTTATTAATATAATTTCTTTAAAGCTACTAGAATATTCAAAATAGTAAATGAAAATGGTTCAATAAAAAATAATACTATTTCTTACATGTTTCTAATTGACCTCTAAAAAATAAATTTTGGAGTCACTATCCTATTAATTAATACAACTTAATGAAAAATAAATTTATTTGTATGGATTTTATTTTTAGTATCAAACTTAGCTATAAAAAAAATATTATAAAAATTATGTGGGGCGGGTTCATGCGGAGTGGGGCGGATTGAAAAGGAAAAAGGTTGTTATGCGGGGCGGGGCGGATTAAATTTTTTGCGGGTTAAGCTCAATCCCCGCACCCCGCCCCATTACCATCCCTAAATCAGACACTCGCTTCGATCCCAAATTAATTAGGGCTACTTGATTGTATGAATTTTTACTATAAAAAAAGCAGTGTATATATATTCTTGTCATTAAAAAATGATGCATATATATTTTCTTTGTTGAATAAATAATGCATATTAACCCTAAATATTACATGACTTAAAAAAGTTATCTGACTCCAATTATAAATTATTTTATGATTGAATAGAAGAGGGATATGGATGTTTTTTCATTTAGATCGAGTGGGTAAAAAATGGATGAGACAATTTTTTAAAGCCACACATTTTTAGAATAAAATTTAGTATTAGGTTTTTTTACTTCAATAAATATAGGTTTGTTACCGAAAATGACAAGACGACGAGGGTATATATTTAACAAACTAAAAATAACAAAATTGAGAGGTATATTTGATCTTTCTCCTTATTTTATAAATAAGATATTAAAATATTGCATTGATAAATTATATCTCTCTTTTTGTTAGCGATTACAAATATTTAAATATACATAATTTTATGAAGATCAATTAAATAATTAGTTATTCTTTAATATAATTTTTGTTCATATGGTACAAAAAATCTTTTCACATCAAACATAAGCTTTTTCTTATATTTTAAAATCATGATTTACGTTCCAAAATTATTATTATTTCGGCTCAAAAATTTATAATTTCATATCACATGTCCAAATACTGATTTCAAAACAAAGCATAATTGTCAAATGGTTTAGAGAAGCCAAGAAAGCTTCCCATGGTAGTGTGTAATGATCATTGGAATCAGATGCAAGCCATCCTTTCACTTCCTTGCTCCATTTTTCTCACTCTCTTTTCCCTCTCCCAAATGGGTGTCTTCTTCATCTTCACATTCCCCCTTGGACCTTCAACTCTTATTGGACAAGGACAAAAACACCAAGAAACAAAAACCCAATTGGGAATTCTCTCTTGTTTCAGCCTTCAAGTCTTGCTCAGAAAATTCATGTATCACACAGGGCCAACAACTTCATTCCCTTGTCTTGAAATCTGGTCTTGAATCCAATATTTTTATACTAAATAGCTTGATCACTTTTTATGTAAAATGCGGATTAGTAAATCATGCTAAGATAATCTTTGATTCTTGTAATAAGTTAGATGCAGTTTCCTGTAACATAATGTTATGTGGGTATGTGAAATTTGGTTTTTTGAATGATGCCTATGAGTTGTTTGATAAAATGACTGAGAGAAATTGTGTGTCTTATACGACCATGATAATGGGTTTGGTACATAAGGGGTTTTGGAGTGAGGGAATTTGGGTTTTTAGGGATATGAGGTGCTTTGGTGTTGGTCCAAATGAGGTGACCATGGTGAATGTCATTTCAGCTTATTTACATTGTGGGGGGATTAAGGTGGATAAAATGCTTCATGGGTTGGTGTTGAAAATTGGGGTTATGGATTTCATTCATGTGTCCACCAATTTACTTCATTTGTATTGTCTCGATGGGTGTTTGAAGGATGCAAGGATGTTGTTTAATGAGATGCCTGAAAAAAATGTGGTTTCTTGGAATGTGATGTTGAATGGGTATAGTAAGACCGGGCTAGTCGATTTAGCTAAAGAGGTTTTTGAACAGATTGTTGACAAGGATGTGGTTTCTTGGGGTACAATAATTGATGGTTATTTGCAAGCAGCAAGGTTGAGTGATGCTGTCGAAATATATCGTGATATGCTATATACTGGGCTGCATCCTAATGATGTTATGATTGTAGACTTTCTATCGACATGTGGACAAGTGATGTCAAATTTTGAGGGTAGGCAGTTTCATGGTGTAGCAGTAAAGATGGGTTTTGATCTCTTGGACTTTATTCAGGCAACAATAATTCACTTCTATGCAGCTTGCGGAGAAGTGAATCTTGCTCGTTTGCAGTTTGAAGTAGGAAACAAAGACCATGTTGCATGTTGGAATGCCCTTATTGCTGGACTTGTTAGAAACAGAAAAATTGATGAGGCTAGACACTTATTTGATCAAATGCCTGCAAGAGATGTTTTCTCTTGGAGCTCTATGATTTCTGGTTACTCACAAAGTGAGCAGCCTGATTTGGCTCTTGAGCTTTTTCATGAGATGTTAGCTATTGGCGTAAAACCAAACGAAATTACTATGGTCAGTGTCGTCTCTTCTATTGCTACTTTGGGGACTTTGAAAGAAGGTAGATGGGCTCATGATTACATTTGCAAAAATTCCATCCCTTTGAATGACAACTTGAGTGCAGCACTGATTGACATGTATGCTAAATGTGCCAGCGTCAATGATGCCTTAGAGGTGTTCAATCAAATCCGAGAGAAAGCTGTTGATGTCTCACCATGGAATGCCATTATCTGTGGCCTGGCAATGCACGGGCATGCACAATTATCTCTACATATCTTCTCAGATATGCTGAGGCAAAACATTAAACCCAATTCGATCACTTTTATTGGAGTCTTAAGTGCATGTTGCCACGCTGGGTTGGTGGAGGCTGGTGAACAGCATTTCCAGAGCATGACTAAACTGTATAATGTAAAACCAAACATTAAGCACTATGGTTGTATGGTGGATCTTTTTGGTAGAGCAGGAAGGTTGAAAGAAGCTGAAGAGCTCATAAGGAGCATGCCTATGGAGGCAGATATCATCATATGGGGCACACTGTTAGCTGCTTGTAGAACTCATGGTAACACAGAAATAGGTGAAAGGGCAGCAGAGAACTTGGCAAGAGTGGAGCCATCTCATGGTCCTAGTAGGGTCCTTCTCTCTAACATTTATGCAGATGCTGGAAAATGGGATGATGCATTTCTCACTAGGCAGGCTATGCGAAGTCGAGGATTGACAAGGACAACTGCATATAGTGGTGTTGTATGATAAATTGATTCTGTTAGTTGCTGGTGCAGAAAAAACTCTTTATGCACTGGGCTGCCAAGGAGAAGAATTCACCTATAATAACTCGAGTGTTACAAATATTTCGAGCAAACTGCTGATTTTTCGTCGATTCTTTTCTTTACAATGTTCATCTATCCTTGTGTTACTAATCCTAACAAGTTAGGAAACCATAAACATAAACCACAATTGAAGAAAAGGATTGAAATGAAGTATCTTATAAAATAAAATAAAACAGTATAAGATACCTGTTAATCACATTCAGATTATCATTAGTAGTTCAAACCTAAAAGATATATTCCATACCCAATGTACATGACTCCCCTCCCATCAAGAAACAGCCTAAAAACACATAAAGTAGAGTTGCACTTCAAACTGTACATAAGGTTACTTGGGTGAACACTTGGTTTAACTACCAATAACAATCTATCTACAAAATTTCTTATGGTAACTAACAGGAAATACTATGATGAAGCCTCCATGATCAATTCTGCAGCTGATCCCATTGTACCAACCCCTCCAATGCTAAGCAAAGCAAGAGCAAGGTCCTGCTCATGCCATTGTCTCAAGCCTTTACTGAGTCTCTTTAACAACTCTGCATCCACTTCATACACCCAAGTTGGTGTACAACCTACCATCAGACTCACAAACCCCGACACATAGGCGTGCCAAGTGGACGGATCACAACCTAGTGATATCTTGCCATCCAGGACACTGGCTATGAATTCAACGTGACGCCCAATGATTTTTGGACGTCGCTTTGATGCCATGGACAACGAGTCCACACCACTCGCAAAAGCCCCACACAGTACTGCAAAGTATGCAAGTGCATACCCTTTGAGCATTGGAACTAGATCACCCTTGTCACCTTCTTGATTAGAGCTGTTAACAGATAAGAACCAAGAGGGAAGAGTCTCTTTTATAAATGACTGCACCAGCCCTGATCCACCAGATAACCATAATAAAGAAGCACCAAGCAAGGCAGCTAGTTTCACCCTTGTCATTGTTGCAGCAAGCGACACATTTCCAAATTTCTTTCCATTTTTGGGTATCTTCAGTTTGTTCAACCGTTGTCTTGGAAGCTCACTGCGTGCTATATCACTTATAGATTGCATCAAAAGTGAAACAATCTCTTCTCTCAAGAACATGATATCTCTGATGGATCTGTAAACTCGTAGATACAGAATACCTGGGGCAACTGGAGAAATACCACCATAGAAATGTGATCCAAATCCGTGACCGAGAAGTGCACCAATTCCACCATTGCTTGATATGGAGGAAGAGTTCAAACCAAGGGTGGCATTGAAGCAACTTTTGAGAAGCTGAATGACTGCATGGTTGTTATTAAGAAAGACAGTTCGAGATGCAGAGAAAACGAGGAAGTCACTCCACTTTTTTGCCTTTTGGGTCCACAAAGAAGCCACAATTGGCATGCAGGGCCAAGGGCAGCCAGCTGCAAGTGACTCCAGAGCGGGGCCTGCCAGATTGAGAAAACGCTGGGAGGCTTTATCAAGTTTATATGTTATAGTAAGGCTGACAAATGCAGCCAATGGCAGTGGAAGAATTGCTGGAGAGCTGCCGCCTGGGAAAACAATTGGAATTCAATGATCAATTACAAAAAGCTGAAGAAAAGATTCTGAGCCTAGACAATAGAGATGATTTCAGTTCTTACAGAATCAAATATAATTAAGCATAAGTTTCGCAAGAAGGAAACGACACATATAGCTTTGTTATCTTAAAATGTTTTTCATGAATCTTCTGTCACTCTTGTTTTAGATATTCCCTTACTTCCAAAAAGAATGTTTGAGTTTGGAGTACCAGGAGTATCAGATTTAATTTTCAGCACAAATTCAGACATCAGTGTATTAATCTTTTTTGAAATAAAATATGCATAGTAAAAACTATTGAAAAAAATACAAGAAATAAAAACGTTTTTAGTTACAACAACTATAAAAAGGTTACAAGAGTGTATTCAAAGAAAATATTATGACTCCCCAAAATAGTAATTGTTTCATTTGTCTTGGAATGGAGGAAGCATTTAGCTTCAGACTTAGTCTATGTGTGGTTCAGAAGAAGATGAGGCAACATATGTGGCTTTATTCAATAGAGAGAATAACATTCTTAATCACTGTAAGTAACGGGGAAAAACCTGCAGCAAGGCTTGGAACATCTACACCAGTGGCTGCTAAAATTTTCTTGATCTGTTCCTCAACATTGGAGAGATTTGCAGCAGGACTTGGCCAATCAGTGCCATTCATAAAAACTGGTTTCCAAACACCACGAGTGACCTCAGCAGAGAAGTAGCTTACAATGGTTGCTAGCGATGCAGGAAGAAAATCAGCCAAATCTTTAAGACCTGAAATTGTGAAAGTGTAACTATTTGATAATGTAGAACCCTGATTTTAGAGTCTGTATGAGAATTAAAGACATTGTCGAAGTGCCTGAAATTCCTAACCCTCGTCCCCCTTGAAGTTATGCTTTAACATATAAAGTATATACATGTTTACAGGGAAGCAACTATAATCAAATCCTAGAGATGTATGTTGTAAAAGTGCAAATAAGTTATAATTGCTAATTAGTTCAGTCTGAGATGTGCAAGTGGATGATCTTGGAGCTGCAGATTCTACGGTTGAAAGGATGTACTATAAAAGAGTCATCTATTACATGCATTGACTAACCTGTGCACAGTTCACGAGGAGAAAGTCTTCCATGGGCACATGCTGTTAGAGCAGCATCAACCACAAAAGGGACGGCTTCGAGGATGTCCCAAGCAGGTAATTTAGGCCTCAGAGAAGTATCCTCACTTCCAGTTCCAGAAGAGCTACTACTTCCAGGTGTTATGGAGATCAAACTCTGACTTCCCCCGCTAATCTTTTTGAACATCATATTGAGTAAAACATCAACCGTTTGACAGACAAGAGTCCCATTCACAAGACCACACAAAGTTGAAGCTATACATGCCAAATGTTGCCTATACCAAACTCTCAATTTTGGAAATGAGTCTACAAATATTGGATTAGGAGATGAGGAACTTGCAACAGTTGCTAGTCTCCTTCTATTGGGGTCCTTCAACATGTTTCCAGAAGACACAAGATGTGAATTCCTCACTAGTAGGAGGTATTCGGGAGTTAGTTGGCATCCCACAGGGGGCACATCTCCAACTCTATATTCAATAGGTGGATGGTTGAACCTCCATAATTTTAGAAGTAGAGCAAAGGCATTTGAAAACACAGCATGCACTGAGATGTCCTCTCCCGTTGTCAGTGTCCATGAGATATTGGGAGCACATGAACCAAATACCTCACATATTGTCATTGATGAAGCAGCAAGTTGTGGGACCTGAAAAAGTAGAAATCAATAGTTAGAAGTTTATAAGGCATGCAAAACTCAGAAATTACTCATGCCTCTTTTCTCATTCAAATAAAAAATGGAGAGAAAATGAGTTCTCCCATTTAACCGGAAGTATTTACGGACATCTAAGACATGTTAATGATAGAGTAGGATGCTGTGAAAATGTCTTACCTTTCACATTTACTTGAATACAACTTGACTGTAAGAAAATAATAAATGTTGTGACATATCCTCCCACAATCCAAAGAAACATCTAATAAATCTTCAGGTTCTTTCATTTCTTTGTTAAGTAAGACTTCAGATTAGCTAATTTGTTCTTTGACTTCAAGAATCTGTTGAGAAGAGAAATCTAAAATGTTCTCTTCTGAAAACTTTGAAGTTTTCCAATTCCTCGTTGGAATTTTCTCAAACTTGCCAATTTTTTACAGCATTTTGTGGAACACAAAGAAAGTGTTAGGATTACTATGTTTCAAAGGTTAAAAAAGAACAAAGTAAAGGGTGTAGCTGACACCTGCTTTTAGGCCTCCCATTATGTCATGCTATACAATGTCAGCATGATAATCTTTGAAAGTTCGTGCACGAAAACCTCGTTCAGAAGACTGTTCTAGTCCAAGACTTTGAGAGAGAAAGTGTACCATTGCTCTAATGCTCAGTCTTATCTTAGAACTTTTGAAAGGAAAAAGTAACCAATCAAGCAAGTGATCTATCACAGAGAAAGAACTCAACTTGTTCATATAATGAGCTGAGAGCATGGACTACATTTCCCAGATGAAAATGATAAACTCTAATGGAGGCCCACAATTGAGATGAAGGCCCTTTGCTTAAGAAAACTTGGTTCTTTTGTTTCTCTTGCAACTCTTATATAACCAATAAATACTAAATGGTAAGTTAGGTCTGGATGTTAGTGAAACCTATCAATTAGTTAGTGGTATAACCCACATCATCCTCAACAACAACAACATACCCAGTGTAGTCCCACAAAGTAGGGTATGGGGAGGGTTCAGGGTAGAGTGTATGCAGACGTTACCCCTACCTCAGAGGTAGATAGGCTGTTTCTGATAGACCCTCAGCTCAAGAAAAAACAGTCTAGAAAGAGTAGTAGTGTAACCATGCAAATGAATTTATCATCATTCATAGAAACTGTTTTCATCTTATATAAGAAACAATATCAAGCTTAACAAACATACCATGCCGTGAAGGGAGAAAATCTGAACACAGTCCACTGGTGCTATTCCAACGAGTAAGACATTTAACATTGGAGCATAGCCTATTAAATGGCTATCTTTACCAGAATAGTCAGTAGGAACTGGAGGAGACAATAATCTGGTTATGAAATTGACGGTATGTTCCTGCATGATCATAACCAAAAGGAAGAATCACATTATTTCTTCGCAAGAACAATTTAATGATACTTTTAGTAATGGGTATCAGGATTATAATGCTTTAAATGGAAGAATTTCCTTTCTCTTGTAGAGTTGACTCACAGATTTTCTGAAACAAATTATTTGCTTATTACCTGTATATTCCAACCACGAATTAGTGAGGCTCCACAAAGAATGGTAGCAGCAGCTATCTTTTCATCATCTGCTCCTTTGACCGCCATCTCGAAAATCTTCTCAAGCTCTGCTAAACTTCCATTAAATCCATGAGCTTAAATTAAGTTGCTTTACCCTTGGCTAAATCAATTAAAAAGAGCAACTGATATACCTGGCTTCAGGAAAGGAAAAAGCAACTGAAGACCAGGCTACCATCATGGAAAACTAGAATAGATTTTGACTACTATCTGTCTTTCTGCAGTTAGGAGTCATTGCCTAGGATAAGAGGACAACTATGTATAACTCTACCATCAGCCCTTTCCACAAATATACACAGCCAATTGTTGTTTCAGTATTGCAAGCTCCAATTGTTACAGAGTTTTGACGCTCAGATAAGTTACAACATAAACTTGGTTTTTCTTGAATTAATCACTCAAATTTAGACAATTTAGGGAACAAAATTGTCAACGTAAAGCTAACCTAAGCATACCTTGAAGCTGGAGCAGAAACCAAAGCATTAATCATTGTGGGAGTCAACGGAGCCCCCTTCATGAGTGATGACCAACCAGGCACTTGAGTTGGCATACTGTGTGGTAACTGGTTCATGCGTCCATTCACGTAACCGGGCCAAAAATAAGCAGAAGTGTCCAGCAAATTTCTGGCAATGCATGCCTCAACTATCAAGTGATGCAGGTTACCAGCTGCAAGGCCAAAGTTCAACTTTGATTAAAGTGATCAGACAACAACAGCATAATATAAATAAACATCAAATTCTGCAAGAAATGTTGGACCACCACAACATCCACTTCACTGGTGTCATTTTCACCTATTCTTGACCTCTAGCCACATACAATAATAACATCTTTCTACATTATATCACCACATTAAAATGAAGGTTTCAAGAAAGTGAGCATTGTTAGGCATCTTGTTCACCGATAGAGACAATGTCAGATGGTAAACTTTTCAGCAAAATGATCTATCAAATAATGTTTAAGCAATTGCCAAAAATCTTAGAAAATGCCTATTCTTGTACATCTAACACAAAATATCTTGGATCAACAGATCGGTAAGTGTATAATCTTCTAAAAAACCATCAATGACTTCACAACATCAGTAGAAAATAGTGTACATATATATGCACATGATTATTGATATAGATGCCCCAATGAGGAGGTGTGAGAGGTTGGTATAGTGGATATAAGGAGAGGTAGAGGTAGGTTAAAGAAGTCTTGGGAAAGGTGATTAGACAGGATGTGGCACACCTGCAGCTTACTGAGGACATGACCCTAGATAGGAAGATATGGAGGTCGAGAATTAGGGTAAAAGGTTAGTAGACAGTTGAGCGTTGTCTAGTTCTCTTATCAGTATTGTTATTATTAATTTCCTACTATTTTATTCTCCGATTTTAGTATTACATGTTGTTTCCTTGTCTTCAGTTATCGTATTACCTGCTGTTGCTACCTATGCTGCTCGGACTCTCCAAATATAATGTTGCACCCGTGTCGGATCATCCAAGAATGCATTGCTTTTGGAGGATCCGACATGCACCCGTTGGCATTTTTGAAGAGTAGGAGTAACGTAGGTTGCTACTTGTTCTCTTCTTAATTGTTTTTACCATGGCTTCTTCGCTACTATATTTTCTTTGACATACTTGATTTTTAATATGCTTACTCGAGTCGAGGGTCTATCGGAAACAACTTCTCCACCTTCATAAGGTAGGGGTAAGGCAGTGTACACACCACCCTCCCCAGACCCCACTTGTGGGATTACACTGGGTATGTTGTTGTTGTATATACACACATGATTATAGGCTCAAGTAGTGGTACAAAAAAACGAATCTGCAATAAATTTCCATTACATGTAAAGCATACTCTATACGCCCCACGTCAGGCAAGCTAGAATTGTGATCATTACAAGTCTACCTCCATTTCTTGGTCACAGCTATACATACACAGACTATATATTTTATATTATCATGTATAGGTCAAAGATTTCCAACAACATTTGTTCTCTATAATGATGTATATCATAATCTATCTTCTTGCCAATATTTGACTCTCCTCTTGCTTCTAATCTATACTAATGCAATTACTTTTGAGTTATAAGTCTTCATCAAAAAAATTACTCTGAGTTATACCTAAATTTGAAAGCTTATTTTTCCTCACACTTTTGACATACTATTCTCTAGATCCTAAAACATGCATAAAACTAGAAAAACCAAACCATTTCCCAAGCCTATAGCTAGAAACCCAGTAAACCCATCAATCCTGCCTCTCTGAATTTCTGTTACAGTTAACAGAGTAAAAGAAAAAAAGGGTAGAACACAGGGGTTTCATAGACTTTCAAGCTCCATTTAGTCACGTAAAAGAGAGTGCTTACAACAGTTGGTTGGCATATCCTTCATGTTGATGCACTCAAAGTATGAAGTGTTGGCGCCTGATCTAAACATCATAGCTTTAGCAGCAGCCTGGTTGGCTGCAGTAGTGACTGCCTGAGGTGGAGTTAGCACGCTTTGATAATCACCCAGATTCTGTAAACAAGAGACTACATCTCCACGCCGTGTGCCTTCAACCTGCTTTTTCATATGCCTGCCTATGCTGGATTCAATTTCATCACATGCTTCACTTTCCTCTTCCTCAATAAGATCGGCAATGACAAGTGTTATGATAGAGAACAACATGCACAAGCGAGTATCTAGGCGAGGTACAGGGCCCTCAATTGGATCCCTCTCCTAAGACAATTGAAAACAACACTAATCAAAAACAAATAAAAAGTTTTTATACTACACATGAAATAAATCGTATAATCTTAGTATATTGAATGAAACGAATATTGTGCTCATGGTATGTAGTCATATTTCCCTCACTGCAAACTTGCTTATTGCAACTGTTTAGGCAGCACTTGACTCATCCACAAAGATAATAATAATAATATTGCTTAGGTAACCCTTGAAAACATCTTCTTTCATTCTGGGGGAGTTCAACACCGAGAGAAAACGAATAAGACATATCTTATGTCCTAAGACAAGCTTTGGTAATCTAGCGCTTCTACAATCAGGTTCACACTTGCCTTCTTCAAAAGTTGGTGAAGAGCTTATAGTATAATAAATAAATAGACAATAAGTGAATTAGGATTTAAGAAAATTAAGAAAGATCTATCATTGATAAATGACCAAAGAGAAATGTTCTGCAAATGACATTAGCTTCTCTGGAACTCCATAATCCATGTAAGGCACTCTATAGGTGCTATGCTACGGCATCAGATTCTCAAATATTTGTAAAGATATGGCACTTGGGCCTAACTCAAGCCCAAAAGCTAGTGCTTTCATGTAAACCAACCCTCCATTTGACAGAGATAATAAAAACATAGCAGAACTATGTACTTTCTTCCTAAAATGATTGAAACTCTGCTATCAACTTCATTCTCTTTATCGCCTAAATTTAGTCTACAGCTCTCTCGTCTTTCTCTACCAAATAGTTTATTCAGCTATGTTGCAGCACCATCATACAAAATACTCTTTATTTTTCCAAGATAAAGATGAAAATATTTAAAGAATCTATGAAAAGTTCTAGATGAATTTGTCACATGAAGCATACATGACAAATAAGGACAATAATGCACCACTACTTTGAAGCCCATAAAGTTTAGATTTGGAAATAAAGCTGGAGAAATGTAAATATGAGTACATTAAGCACAAACTAAATGCAAAAAAAATTTGCTAACCCTTTGAACAAGTCGTAGAGCTGCCATCCAAAGTCCTAAAAAAGTCTCATGCCAAGTTGTAGCATTGATTGCTTGTAGGGACTTGACTAAGTCTGCACAAGTAAAGCACCACCTTCTATTAGACACATCAATAATTAGTACAGTTATCTATAATTCTATATTGACACAGAAAATGTGACATAAAAAGTGATTGCACCAGTAATAATTTCAATGGCGCTTGTAGCATTAACTTGTGAACCATCCATTGCATCTTCTAGGAAGAGATCAAGAGGAAGCCAAAGCGAAGAACGGCTACTCCCAAAACAAAGACCAGCACAAGTAGCTAGAGATCGTGAAGTGCTTCTGACATAATGTTCTTGTAAGGAATTTGCTTTGCTTAAATTGTGAGCATCTGATGCCAGCTGAAGAAGTGACTTGGGTGATATTATGCTTGAACTTTGCAATGCTGATGAATTTCCAGCTAGTAATTGTATACGCTGAACAAAATCTCCCCAATGCACAGGCCTGACAGGTTTTTGAACAATATTAGTTGGATATTTCAATAAGAGTGAAACCACAGAAAGTCATTCCAAGGAAGTAGGAATAGATATTTTGCAGTCTCAACATGAAGCTTGAGCAGTCAAGGTACATATGATTTGAAACTATCATTAAAGAGACACATAGGTTAAACATGTGGCAGTTTCATTAAGGTACTATTGATTTCATTATTTTCCATGTAAGTGCATCCAAGGCCACGTGAGATAATGCTAACTCACAAAACTTGTAACTTGACGTGCAAAGCTAAAGCTAAACTGTTAAGTCTTTTCAACATAGACAAACATCAAATAACACTTGAAACGATGAGTAGAGTTCAGAAATAGATTGCGAAGAGAAAGTTCTGACATGTTTTGGCGAACCAAGTAAAGAATCTTGGCAGTTACTTTGTTTTGTAAAAATTGCCCTATCAACTCAATTGCCAGAAGAGTATTCAAATTCTTCAACCGTTCTTTTTGTTCATTTCTCTCCATATCAGCTATGCAGCCATCTATCTCCATTTCTTCAGGCTTAGTTGGCCATCTAGATTTCTTTTCTGGAGTAAGTTGGAGCAACCCTTCATCGTCCAATGATGCATCAAGTAATTGCCAAACAAGTGAGAAGATAATCTCAACAACAAGAACACCAGGTTCATCAGCATGCACACCAAATATCTCAGTAAAATGGAGGATGCTATCCAAGAAATTCACAATCCTGCATGTAGAACGTTATTTTGGAATCAGGTCAATTGAATGAATCAATTGTGGAATGCATTGTAATGATGGGAGAACACAATACAAAAGGCTTATGGAAGATTCTACCATAGAAGGTAAATTCAAAGTCACATCAAGACCTAAATCCCTGACACACCCAAGAATCAACATTGCCCAATATACATACCATCTAGTTTGTGAAATGTAAGCAAATACAATTGGTTTAATCTACAATTTCAAAAAACAACAATCATTCTTTTCCCTGCTCTTGAAATATTCTTAATCTCTACAATATAAGTTGTCTAGTTTTAATGATCTATGAGAAGTCTCTGATATCATCTGGCATGCCTTAAACTAACTTGCCTAGGCTTTCCTCTTAAGTAAACATTCTGAATCTTACCAAGCCAAAAGATCCCAAAGTAGTGGATTAGCATATGGAGCGAAGGAGCCATAGGTTTTGGATGGCAAATACTAACATTAAAAAGAATGTGACACAAAGAGCCATTAACAGAACCACTCACTTCTGATAACTTTGCATGTTTACATGGATTTTAAGAGTGAAAATATGTCTTCTCATGAGTTCCATGTAGAGCCTAAATGACGCTGGCCTCAGGCGCCGATTTTGGATTACCCTGTAAAAATTAAAGGCAAGTGAATGTAAGAGTTAAGATACAAACACACACAAACAAAAAGAGAAAACAAGAAGCTGGATTATGATGAAGATATCAAAAGTGCCTTGACGGGAACTCTACAATGCCAACAAAACATCATAAACACATATTTAAGGCCAAAATTTGTTTCTAAGTTGCATGTAAAGACATACTATAATTTGAAAGATTAAGACAAGATGTTTGGAACTGAAGCACCTGGACAAGTAAAAGATAAATACTGTAAAATGTCCATTAAAATCCCCATAAGTATTCATTTCATTTCATCGTGATCCATAGCAGAGAGATGGTTTGCAAGCTTGCACATAGTTTAAAACAACAATATAAAGGAAGCAAAAGGAAGCTGTAAACCAATTGCAAGCTCGTTATTGTTAATACTACACTCTGGAAAAGCTCAAAACATGGTTAAGTTACTTTCAGAACATAAAGATCCAGACCAAAATAGTCAACAAGATTATGCCAAAGACCTAGGAAAATGATTTTTTCTTCAGTAGAAAGAGAGAACAAGTAGAAATTTTGATACAAACTGACAAATAGTACATTACAATAATGAAGGCACACGTCTAAATCCACATCAACTAAAGATTGCATTTTCCCCATTTTGTCATACATTAAATACACCTATGAATAACTAGAAGCAACACACAACACAAGTAGACAGACACAAGTTTACATTAACAACAGCAGGGGCAGAGGATTCAGGTAGGGACAAGGGGTTCATCAGAACCTTCCTTAGGGGGGAAATTACACTGTTTTAACATGGTTTAAATTATTTTTTAGGTATATATAGTAGATGTTGAAACACCTTTGGCTTCTTCGTGTTTACTTTTCATATTTTGAACCCCTTAATGAAAATCCTCGCTCCGACAACAGGACTCATCATCTAACAAAGCTTCTCAAAAACCTATATTGACCTTGCTACATTTGTTAAAACAGTCCATTTCTTCAAATAAACAACCCAATAAAGCTAAAGATTCAATCTTTATAGAAATGCACTCAAGAATCAACAAATTGGGAACTAAAAGACAATAAAACAACAAACCTGCTGGAAAGCAGAGGAAAAACAATGATGGGTGAGACAATCTTGAGAACCAAAGCCTTTTCCAAGAACTTCCATGCTATAGGCAAATTGTTTTCCCAACAAATGTGAGATACCAAGAAATTGGCTAACTCAAAAGAGGGCAAAGACACCCCTGATGAACTAAGACATGAAGAAACTTGAATTGCCCACACCAATGGATCACCACCCTTTTCTTGGGCTACCTTAGTTATCTCCAAAACACTGTCCCAAAGGTTGCACTCCACAGATACCTCCATTATGACATCACTCTTTGCTCTTTCAACAAATTAAAAGGTTTTGAGATTTTCTTGAGACTCTACTTTGTAAGATAAGAGGCAGGTTTTGGCATGGCTATAGATAGCTAGACAAAAGGGGTTCTTGTTCTTCTTTTTTTTTTTCCTTTTTTGTGGCTCTATTTTTGGTTAATAGACAAGTGGATAGAGTTAAAATATGTAGGTGAGATGTGGTTGGTTAGAAAATGTGAATGTCAAACTCAATGAAGTAGTTAAAAAATGAAGAATATTAGTTCAACCTCCTCTTTTGTAATTGTATATTGTTTTGTTTGTGTTACTCTCTTCTTTCCTTTTTAGTTGTCATGATAAGATTTGATACAATTCTTAAGAAAAAAAAATTAATAAGTGTTGTTTGATCAATATATCCCTTATTATTTTTTTAATCTTTATTTATATATGTGCTTTTTAGTTCTAGGATAATTAATGTTAAGGACAAAATTGAAAAAAGATAATTAATTTCTCTTAATTGTTTAAATTGACAACTATTTTGGAACATGTATTTTTAGTATACATGATTGGAACATGTATTTTTAGTATACATGACAACTAAAAAGAAACTGAGAGAGTACTAAGTAAATCTCAATGTATGATATTTATCAAATTATCAAGAAATTAATTATTTGATAAATGATTTAAGCTCCCGTTTAGCGATAGTCTTTGAAAGTAGATGTTTAAAAAATAAAATAAAATATTTGTAATAGAATTTGGTCAATGTTGAAATTTTATTTTCAAATTTCAAAAACTAATCTAAAATTTTACTTTCACTCACAAATCTCATTTTTTTCCCAAGTAAAATGTATGTTCGAACACCACTTCAAGTTCTAAAAACTATTTTTTTAACAAAACTTCAAAAACTCTTTTTTTTTTTAGTTTCAACTAAATCTACAAATATATATTATTTAACTATATAAATATATTTTACGCTACGTCAATGCACAAAACTTAAACTTTTGAATGGATTTTAGAAGGTGAAAGTGACCTAATGTCATTTTAGTTGTTTTTAGTGTGTATAAAATGGGCATCATATATGGGCATTATCAATCTTATCTCACTGTCTAATTCAATGTACATTTTAGGATCTAGATTAAGATGTGAAAGAGCCTTTTCAACTATCACAAAATACAAATTAGTAATAATTGTAATAGAAGTGTTTTAATTATATTTATTACCAGGTGCAGAATTAAAAGATATTTATATATGCTACTAAATTTGATGTTGATCCTTCTCAAGTTGTTTTCTTTAGTTAAAATGAAACATCCATCAATTGACATAATGGGAAAAAAAGAGACAAAATATTTGAGCAAGATGCTCTTATTGGTGCATGTTGTATGAAGAGATGGTGTTTTTAACTACTCCCAATATATATATATAATCAAATCAAATCGATTAAATAAATTGATATGTATTTAGTTAGCTTTTACATTTATTTAAAATTGATAAAGTGAAGAAAAACTAAATTAAACCGAATCGAACTTAATCGATAAATATATATATATATACTTTTTTTATAATTATATATACATGATGTATTATTTTTTATGAACAATTTTTTCTGCAAAATAAAAATAAAAATGCAACACACTAATGAAAAAGAGTAAGATATGATGTGTCTTTTATTTGTGTGGCAATATAATATCGATAGGTTATGCATTGTACAGTAAGTTTATGTTGTTTAGTATATTGGATTGCTAACAATATAAGCAAAAAGTTTAAACATAATTGTCCTTTTTTTCTTTTTTCTTTTTTTGAATAAATCATTTCTTTTTTCGTGTATGATTAATAATCGTATGGTTGAACCAAATCAAATCGAAATCAATAACAATTAAATCAGTAAATGTATATTATATTTGATTTAGTTTGATTTTACTAATTTAAAAACTGAATAATTTGATATTCACCATTCACAAAGAGCCTCTACTTGTCAATGGATCTAAATGCAACCTCCCCCATATGGATAAAAGAGTAGTTAGTTAAGTTAAAACTAAAGAAGATTAATTTAAAGACTTATTACCAGCATCTTTTGGTTGCTAATCCAAACACATATGACTAGCCATAAATCAAATATATTGCAAATAAATATTTAAATTTGTCTTTTTTTTTTCCTTTTGATTTATGAAAAATTAAGAAGAAAAGTGAAAAGAGCAAGAAATAGGAAAAAGTCAGAGATTTGTGCACTATAGTGCACCAAATTCCATGGCCCACTCCACAGAAATCTGCCAGAAAACTATATATGTATCAAACAATTAGTAGCTAATAGATTGTGGTTTACTGTTAAAACTGTTTCATACTTAATCAGAAGTTTCGTGTTCAAGCTTAAAATATGAAAATCCTGTTGGAAGTATCATTTCCATATAAATCCTATAATATGATATTCAAATTTAGTCAAAACTCCAAATATCAGGTAAGAAAAAAAAAAAAGTAATAGCTAGGAACAATGTTTAACTTTAAATGGAATAAGTACTATTTAAACCATAATGATAATTGATAACCAATCACTTGTTGACTAGTAATTTTAATATTCTTATGTTAATAGTAAAAATTGTATCGATGTCACATGATTAAAACAGATAAATTATGCATAACAGACTGTATCCTTTTTAATCTTACCTATAGCTAAAGCTTAATGCATCGTGCCTATTTAATTCTAATGTCTTATCGCTAGATATTCAGGAACGAAGCTAGTAGTCTATATGTAGATTTAGCTGAACTTAGTAAATTTTATTTGAATCGTATATTTTTATTAATAAATTTATTAAAGAAATAAAAACATTAAATTTAAAATTACTTAAAATCGTCAATATAAAATTCATAACTCAAAAAGTTAAAATCGCGCGTAAACTATAATTAACTTTGTTTCTCACCAACTTTGCTCTCTCTTGCATTGGTTCCTTACAAAAAAAAATTGGGACATAAAAGTTAATTATATAAATTTGATAGTGGTTTGGAGTAGGTAGAGAAGATGACATGGTGACATCCCTATCAAAGTTTGGCCTGCTAGTGATCATGTTGCTTTAGGTATGAAAACCCTACTTTTCCATCCCCACTTTTTTCCCTAATGAGGGAAAATATGGATATACTTTCTCCTGTTTCAAAATATTTTTCGTATTTCACTTTTCGAAAATTAATTTGACTAACTTTTAAAAGTTTAAGTCGATATTTTAAAATTTGAATCTAGATATTCAAAAAATAAATCGAAAGTACTATAATTTACAATTTTTTCTTATTATTTGACTCTGAAAAAGACAATAATGACAAGTGAAAAGAAACGGAGGAAGTAATATAATGTATGCATGTAGCCTTATCCTTGGTGGTTAGAAACTATTTTAGAACATATTTGCCAAGTTCCAAAGTTTACTTCTTTCTTTCTCTTTTACTCTATTTCACTTTTCAAAAATAAAAATAAAAATGTTTTTTTTTTCAAAAAAGTTAGTGTTCTTGGCAGTTTGTTGTTTAGTGTTTTTCTCCAAAATAGAAGCTATGTTTTGGTTTCTAAGTTGAAATTTAAGAAAAGGTTAAAAGTAAAAGACCATCAATTATGCAGTTAGATATTTTGTTTAGGAAGTCATTATAGTTTGCACATGCTAAGTGTTAGAGTAATAATAATCATAATCATAATCATAATCATAATATAAGCTTAGATGGAGATGTTTAACTTTAATATTCACAAATAATTAAGTTGGACTTCTCATGTGTTGTGTTAGAATTTTTTTTTGGGTTTGTAGGTAATTAATTGAATTTGTTAATTAGATGTTGGATTGACTTAATTTAATGATTATGAAATAGGGTTTGTTTAGGACAACTAACAGCTGGATATGTCAGAAATATGGTGTTATGTCACCCTAAAATATAAAGATAAAAAAGGTAAACAAACAATAATCTGTTATTGTGTCTTTGTCTCAAAGAGATTAAAAATGGTTTCTTTATCTCTCTATGTCTGTACTTTAGTGTATAATTTTCTGGTTAAAAAGGAGGGGTAGCTTCAAAGTTGAAACATTCCATGTGGGGCCATCTCTTGATCCCATACACCCCCCCACCCCAAATCCTTCTACCAAGATTCTCATTTTTGGTCACATGAATAATGTAAATAATTTTCATATTATTACTTTCTATATCAAAATTACGTGACACATTTTTTTTAAATCAATTTAATTTTCATGTTAAATCAAACAATATCACATAAATTAATGAACGGAGGAAGTATATTTCAAGATAAACTGACTACCCCCACTCTATACATATTATATATTTTTTAATGTTTTTTGGAAAATAATGGTTGGTGGGAGGGATGATTCTTGCATCATCTCAAATCACCAACTCTTTTTTTTTATTTTTGTAGCATGTTGATTCAGACTGTTGGCAAGTGGGATGAAGCATGGAACTATTTTCCTTTCTTTCTGAAATAAATCTTCAGAAGTTAATGATGGATCATGGGTATATAGTGGCAAAGTTGTGGACACAAGAAATTACAAGACCTCCACCAGAATGGCATTTCTCATAGGATGTGGTCCTGTGACAACCTAGTCCTTTTACATGTCTCCTAGTGCTTCAACATTTATGTCGGTTAGCTTGTACGTACCTTAATTATTTTATTGATTATCCGTTTGAGTACTTTACCCATCAAATTTGACAAATAGAAAGAAATCACATACCCCTCTATTCCAATTTATGTCACACTTCAATTTACCTTAATGAATTGATTTATCATTCTACATCACCTTTTTAAAACTCCGTAATCAATCAAACAGTGCTAGATGGAATAGAAAAAGTAGTGTTTATTCAATTATTTTTCTCTGCTAGGATTTGAATCTTGATCTTCAAGATTTTAGATTTGTACTCACTTTATTGATCATGGTATTGTCCTTGTGGTAGGTCACCTTAAAGCATCAAAAAATCTAAACACATTGTTACAATGATGTGACATAAAACACCTTCCATTGTAAAAAAATAAGAATACACAAAACAAATAGTAGTAAATAAACTGAGGACTGATACATTTACTGTACTAGCTTAAGTTACAAAAATGAAAACCACACTTGGTCTATAGCACAATCAATCACACTGGGTTAAAATGAAGGAAAAAAACAAAATTCCATGCAAGAAAGATATAATGTCACTTCCCCTGACCCATATCTTGTCTGAAGGAAAGGAATATTTATGATGATATGGATAAAAAGCAACAACTAAAAGTGGACATGAAGTGAAAACCAAATGATGATTAAGCCAATCCAACTAAAGATGATTTCCAATACCTTTATCCCTACTTGGCAACAAGTGTATGGCCAATTAGTTTCACATAGTTTTCAAAGTCTACTCAATACTCATTAACTACCAAAATCATCATGTTTGACAAATACACTTTACTTTTTCTTCACATGAAGGCAATCAATTGCTCTTCTAAAAGTCATCAGAAAAAGGTATGGACTATTAACAATATGATCTTTAATGAATAATACCACAAAAAAAAATGCCATCTTTCAGCATCAAGGTGATGCTAGAGAAAAAAAGACTCTAGAAGTCTTCATCCAGTTTGAACTCAAAATTCTTGCCATTGTCTTGCAAGCTTGACATCACAGAAGCCTTCTGATAGTCACCAACTCTTCTCTCAAAGAAGTTGGCTTTGCCCCTGCACAGTCATAGTCCAAATTAGAAACTATAAACATGCTATCAAATTATAACATGAAGGAAATAGTACTAGCCCTTAGGGTTAAGTTCAAGTGGAAAACGTCGAGGGAGTTGGGACTTAGGTCACAGCTTCGAGACCTATGACATGTGAACTGAGTCTGGTATTTAAATGGAGAAAGTTTGAGGGACGGGCCCATTATCCCTGAGCTTTGAAGGCTGCTCTTGACGCTAAGGTTGGCCCCCAGATGGATTTCTCGGTCATTACAAAAAAAAAGAGGAAAAAACTAGTCCATAGGCCCCAGTAAAGAAGGTGGCGTCCAGATAATCATATTTAGTTAAAACATCAATTTGCTTAATCACTTCACGGATCCTATCTAAATTTTTCCAGCCACTACATGTATAGTATACTTCTAAAGATGATGCATAATTTCTGCAAAACAGAATCAGAACCAACTTTGTATGCAATGACACTTACTGAAGAGAAATAAGTTCCATCCAATCAAAAGGGTTTTCAACATTATACTTCTTGTCGTATCCTAAGGCAACCTGAAGTAAATATTAACAAACTTGTTAGTTCACGGAAAGAGATAAATTACATCCAACCTCAATCAAAAAGTGCGAAGTGATTTAGTACCAGGAGGTGATCAGCAACAAACTTTATGTACTGACTCATTAGTTCTGCATTCATGCCAATCAATGCACAGGGAAGGGCATCACAGACAAATTCAGTTTCAATTTCAACAGCTTCATGCACAATTTGATGAACCTTTTGCCTAGTCAATTGATTTCGCATAAAACTGGACAACAGAGATTAGTTAAATCACATCAGGTTATGTCCATCAAGCCATTCCCTCCCACTATTACTGAGAAGAGAGAGAGAAAGAAACGAGAGAGGATTTGTGGGGGATGGGTAATGTGTATTAGTTGAAACACTTCTACCTAAGTAGATAATGACACATATTCTACCTATATAGAAGGCAAGCAAAGTCACGGTGGAGACCCTCATCCCTAGAAATGAGCTCATTTGAGTAAGCCAATCCTGGCATCAACCCTCTCTTTTTCAGCCAAAAGATGGCACAAAAGCTGTGAACAAAATAAGTTACAGCATGTAATGTTAATCTTCAATACTACTAGTAAGCAACAGATATAATCAGTCTTAGTGGAATCGTGCAGACTAAATAATGAGTTAGCAGCATACCTTCCTGAAAAGAAAATTCCTTCAACACATGCAAAAGCTACGAGCCTCTCAGCAAATGAGCTGGAACTGCACGAAGAAAGTAAAAGATGCACAGTTAGTAAGGTCGATGTTGGTCAGCATCATCAATTCTAGATTTCTAAAGATTGAAATGGCATATAGCAGTGTCATTTTTGCATAAACATAGCTTCAGAAACAGAAAGGCTAAATAATATAAATCTATCAAACAACCTCCCGACAAAAACAAGGAAAATAAAAAAGAAAGCAGCAAATACGGCTATTGGATCAATAGAACTATTAACAAGAAGTATTTCAGTCATTAGTTCATATAAATACTGCAAATGAAAGATGAGCATTGTTTGGGAATGAAGGAGCAACAATGGTACCATGTCCCAAATAGTTTTTCCCCTTTTGATAATGTCCCAGATAGTTAAGAAAAATTAGTTGTTTCTCATATTGCTAACTTATATTGAGGGTCTTTAAGTATTTTCATTAAGTGCAGCAATGTTGCAACCATGCATAGCAAAAGATGAACCGTTACCTCTGTATCCAATTCAAAGCCCACTTGGCCTTTTGTGAGACACAAGGAATGTTGTCAATTGCATTAAAAAGTTTATTTTTCTGCCTTGAGTCCTTGATAAAAGCCTCCAGAAGCAAGCTGTACATCTCTATAAGTAAGTGGAGAAGCTCTAATCAGACATCAAAAGAGTACATACCACAAACCCCTTACTTATGTTGGAGGATAAAAAAGTTACTAAGACAAGAAAGAAACATGTTGACCACACACACATAGTTAGAAAGCTCTACCCGAGTGAATATTTTCCATTGCAATTTGAAAACCATAAAATGCGCGTGCCTGCAGAAAGAAGAATGATTTGTCTGTAAAATAAAACCATCTTACAGAAACTGTATAGGCAAAACACCTAAAATATTGCTTCCTACCCTCCAAACATTACCTATTATCAGACGATTTTTGAAAGATAGGTGCTCGAATGAGGAATGTTTCTTACAAATTCCATTATAAGGAATTCTAAATATTGGAGAAAATGCATCAATAGCTGTCTGACGATCAAAATCACTCGCATATTATGGGCAACTACTCGGATCAGCCAGTGATATTGATATGCATTAATCAAGGGACAAGAACAATAAGCAGATTAATACAAATACCCTCTTTCCCAATAACACAAAGTTTTCAGGTTTTACTGAATGTGATATCCCCTATAATTTTTTTAGGCGCTGAAGGTAATCTTTCTGTATGGTGCTTGAACTATCCTATTTCATTTCAGTTAGTGAGAAGTGGAAGAGCTAGCAGTGGAGAACCTACCAAAACATTTCTGAAGTGTTATTCCTACAATATTATATCTTTATTCAAAAAACAACTGATTAATAGTACCATGTGTTATTCATATAATTATTCGTGAGTACTAAACTGTAAAGTTCATGAAAAACAAGGACACTGAGATAAAGGAAACCTTTTGAAACAGACGATTATTCAACATGAAGGAGCATTACTCTGATCTTTTTTAATTTAAGATTAGAGATATGCAGAAGAGCTCAGCCAATTCACCTCTTGAATTTGCACATCATTCAGAAACCGAGCAGCCAAATTTTCCAAAACAATTCCATCTGATGCGGCAAAAAATGCCAAAACATGACTGATGAAGTGCTTTTCAGATTCAGATAAGGCTTCCCAATGCTGAATATCCCGAGAGAGGTCAACCTCCTCAACTGTACCACATATATTGGAGAGAGAAGAGGCAGATGTTAGATCAGTACATGGTACAGCTACAGAAGAAGCCAAATGTATAAATTATGCAGTAATAAGCAAACTATTTATCAGCAGAAGACAGGTTGATGATAGACCACACCACTGCCATCTAGTAATTAGCAAGCAGAATACAAGCTTTAAAACTAATGCAAAGGATGAGATAACAATCCAGTGAAGTTCCAAAAAGCTACAGAAGTAACTTAAAGCAACATTTACGACTTCACAAGCAACAACATGAACTTCTAGCATGACTAGTTTCAAAATGAAAAAATAAATTAAAAAAGTTGGGCAAAATTGATCTCCCTAAATATCAGAGCAAAATTCCCCTTGATTGATTCAATTGCCTGCCGTCACTCCTAGTTTTATCCATTACGGATACATTTAATTTTGCCAACCAAGAAAATGCATGATCCCTCACTGGGGAGGCGGGCCAGAATTACAACTTTTGTGCTCATAACGAGTCAAATATCATTTAGTCTGGAAAGTTAAACCACTTCTTCAGCAGAACATGAGGTTCAGTTCTGGAAATTTCAAAGCAATCAATTCTGGACCTTCTGAAGAAAATAGAAATCCCTTGCACCCAAACTGAAAAGTCTTGCCACTTCTTCAGCTATACCCCCTCACAGTCTTCTTGACGGACATTAATATATACATAAGCATGTGTATTTTTATTGCTGATATTAGGATGGTTCGGAGAGTCAGAGGTCTAGCTTTTCAACAAGACTATGGCAAGCTTTATTGGTCCAGGTCCCCCTTTTACATGAAACATAAAAAGTGGGAAACAGAGAGCTAATTCTTAACACATTCAACAACAAAAAAGCAACAGAATTGAACAAACAGTGGATTGCGCCTTTGCAAAGGAATAAACATCATTTCCATTACAAGGTGGGGAATTTGATTTTCCCCATCGACCTATTTGCAGAATTCAATTATTTTTGTTTAAATTTTTTTCCATATTTCCATTTTATTTACTGGAAAAAATACATATACAGGAATTAGCTTATCGACTGACCGAACAATACTATAAGACCATACATCCTGCCTATGATTGTACAGGCTCCCATAGCAATAACATATTTTGGTTCGGGCATTTCTCTTATAATCTCAATAAATAGGGTTCATCACGCCTATAATTGCCTTTGTCTTCTCTTAGAGGGAGGGATGGTACTATTGAGGGGTTTATGTGACACATTTTCTACATCATGTTACCACTTAGCTGTATTTTAACAATAACTAGCTATTCCCCGGATTTCTTAGCTTGCCAAACTTCTCTTCTTCACCTATTTCATGTGAATTATTTGATCCTATTTGTCTTCTTAATTCTTTAGAGAATCTGAACCATTTTCAAGGACATCATATTCTCTCGAACGAATGTCCTCAAGGCTTTGGTTCAACCGGTATGGAGGTACAATGTGGGATGTACGATAAGTGCATGTCACAAGTTCGAAGCCTACCAAAGAACAAGGCTCAGTAGTTAAGTGCAAGGAGGGTAGAGGGGAAGGACCATACTCCCCATAGTGAACCTTTGCGCCAACTGAGGCTGGACCACCTATATCACAGGGGATTTCTAGGTTATCAAAAGTTCTCTCAAATGAGTTCTACACTCTTTGCTTGCGAGCTACACCTGGGTCATTCAGCAGTAGACTCTAGGTGTGTAACTAACTTCTAATTGTCAATGCTTTCACCAACTTCTAAATCAGGCATATAAATTTCCAAAAAAGCATAGACACTTAGGGTCTGGAGCAGACAGTCCCACCACAGAAAAGGTTGCCAACATCCTACATATTGTCCCGCTTCCGGCGCGCAATTTATCAAAAATTACGCTTGAACATATAAATAGCTTTAAACCCTAACACTGCTGAAAAAACAGATATAACCAAATCTTTCTTCCGGAAAGAGCAAGCACTCATGTAAAGCAGCAAACATTAGAAGAAAACTTCATCATAAGCAAATAAGTGACTTGAAGAAGTAAATAAACATAATTTGCTAATTAAACTCAAATGACAGACAATTAAAGGAAACTTTACAGGAAAAAAAAGAACTCTAAACTTCAAGAAACTCCTAAAAAAGAAGCAAACTTTAGGAAGGAAAAAAAACCCCACCATAAACAAATAAGTGTAATAAAACTCTAAATAAACACAATTTGCATAGCCAAATAAAAATATAAACAAATAATGTCAAATTTTAAAGAAAAACTCTGAACTATAGATTGTACTCATAAAAGCAGCAAACAGTAAAGATAAAACACGTCATAAGAAAACAACACAGATTAAAAGCAGCAGATTTCAGTGGAAAAAAGCCTATCATTAGAGAATAAGTGACACGAAGGTGTGTTTGGTATGGAGGAAAACATTTTCCAAAAAATGTTTTCTAATTTTCCCATGTTTGGAAAATATTTTCTCTAGGAAAACAAGTTCCTTAAAAATGAGGAAAATGACTTCCTAACAAAAGTAGGGAAAACAAGTTGCATAAGTGACATTCTAAATGTATTGTCTCCTCCCACCCACTCAATCTCCACAACCCCCACCACCCTGGAACCCCACTCCCCATATCATCCTGCCTCCATAGTGTTTTGCTAGATAACATATAAATGCCCTTGGGATAATATTTTCTTGCTTACTTACCAAACACTAGAAAATAAGTAAGAAACCACTTGTTTTCCAAGAAAACATTTTCTAGTAAATCATTTTCCATGGAGAACATTTTCTTCATACCAAACACATCCAAAAATTTACAATTCACATGCCCAACTCAGAATATAGATGAATAATGCAACTAAATTCCAACACTGACAGTGAAAAACATGGGAAAACAAATAAAGGAACAATTTTTTTGAAAAAATATTGGAACTTCAAATATACACATTATCAGCAGAGGAACCATTTAAGCAGAGCAAACTTTACAGGAAAAAGTCATCAACTCATCATAAACAAACAAATAGGTGTAAGTGACATGAATAACTAAACAAACACAAATTTGCATAATCAATTCAGTTACATACAAATAATTCAACCAAATTCCAACATTAACAAACACACACACAAAAGGGGAAATTTTTTATTTATTTTCAAGACTAGAAACTTATCAAACATTACCAGCCCAGAAAATCATATAAAGCAACAAACTTTACAGGAAAAAAAAAACACATGATGAACAAATAAGTAACACAATTTGACAAAATATAGGGATTACCAGCCCAGAAACTGGCTACTGCTTTCTTGTACATTTCCCAAAGTTGTGGGTATCTAATAGGAAAGGTGCAGTATTTTTGGGATTGTTCTTTCAAGATTGGTTCTTCTTCTTCTTCTTCTTCTTCTTCTTCTTGCAACACACTTTCTGTTCCATTTTTCAAAGAACCCATTTTTTCCAACTTCCCCTCTTACTCTTATCCAAATTTCGCATCTTTACCACTCTTTTACGATAAACTAAACAAGTTTAAAGGTGAAATTTAAAGGTTTTTTCTTCGCTTATGAAAAAAAAAAAAAACCCTACAAAACCCTCCCGCAATATTTTATAAATCAACGGGTTTTGGTAGTTACTTCTAACTTTTCTTTCGTTTGTAAAGTATATTCAAATTTTGTGGGATTCTATCGTATCTGTTCAATTCTAATGAGAGCTCTACAATACATGCTTAATTCTATTTAGAGTTTTTACGAGGACTACTCAAGTCTAAACTTTAGTTCATGCATATATAAAAATATTATGTCTCCTTAATTTTAAGGCATTTCGAATATTCCATAAATTTATGAAATATTCATAAATAGATCAAACTCAAACCATCCTACTTCGAGAAATACGTCACTAACGACCTTCAAATTATGAATAAATCTTCTTGAGAAGAATGAAGGAATATAATTGTATCCATATTGATTAATAAATAAAATATTATGGTTTTTTCATGTTTTTTTGTGATCTCAATTTATTTTCTGTTATTTTAATATTTGTTGTAAACAACTATATTTTTTTCCGTTAAATTCTTCCTTTTTATTATGTGAAATGTCATATCCTCTCGATATGTCCATTTGTTAAGCCATAAAATTGTTGTGTATGCCGTGGTTCGAAGAGTTCAAAATTTAAATGATGTGTGGAAAAAAGAGATTGAAATAACGTGTAAAAATAAAGTTTAATTTAGAGCACTATATCAAGTTCATCTTGTTCTTTCTTAAATTTTCTCGTCTTTCATATTGTACTGGAAGATAATTCATGTCTCAAGTGTTTGAAACGTCAATTTTTTTATACAATATGATATTTGTTATTGCGTAGATCATCATAGGATCAAGACATTAGGAACTCCTAAAAGATTTTTCAACAAACAGATGCCCATCGTTGAAAGAGATATACTACTTTACACAATAAATAACGTGATATCTGCTATGCATTCTAATTTTTGGTCTACCTAATTCCTTGTTAAGGGACACTCTACGTGAGAGTTGTTTTGAAAGAAAAATTAAATGAAATTAAAAATATAATCCGCAATTTGAGACTTATTTGTGTTCTCTTGTCCTTGTTTACATTTTGGAAATAATAGTTGATTTGATTTATTGGATTTTATGTAATGTTAATTTTTTGTTTGATGGAGTTGCACTTTTTTTTAAAATTATGTATTCCTAGTTTTTATGTATTGTTTAATGTATTATGCAATTAGTGTTGTACCCACCAACAAAAGTTATTTTAGTCCATAGACACCCAATTTTTTTTTGATTTATTTTGTAGGGTTAGTTTAAGAAAAAGTGAAAAAGTGGGGTCGGATTGTGGGGTCAGGGACCTTTTTATCACTTTAAAAACTTGAGGGATAAAATACAAGTTTTAAAAAATTATTTTCAAAAATAAAAGTACAATCCCAATATAAAAACAAATTAATAAATTTCAATATTAGAAAACTCTTTTCCGATGAAACCTCAGAAGTTTCTTCTCCAATGTGGCTTTTGATCTTCCATATACCAGCTTTATCGATATCATAAACCTCCATAAAACACCTTTCTCCAAGAACCAACCTTTTCATCTTCCATTCTTGAAACCATAAACAAACGTAAGATCCCATAATCGTTCCTGAAGATTTCAAACGAAGTGAATCGGGTCTCTTTTGTTCAATCTTCTTCCCCAAGTTCAGTTGAATCTTGTTCAATCTTCTTCCTCTCAGGTAAGTTTAATCGTATTTCTAGTAACTTTAGTCCTATTTGATTTATTTTTTAATTGCGGTAGTGCTGTGAAGTTCAGATTTTTGCTTAAACTTTTGAAAATCTTACCCTTTTTAGTTCATGTTTTTTATTCCGCATCGTTAATGACGTTTTGATTTGGATAACGCATAGAATTTTTTTGAAAGTTTTTTGTTAGCGATTTAAAATTTTTTACTGTATTTTGATCGATTTTAATGGTGTTTATGTCAATGACATTGTCGATTTCTGTTTGAACTACTACTTCTTTTGCATGTGTTTTTTAATGTAAGCTCTGATTGTGTTAATAGACTAGTGGTCGATTTGCTTGTATATCCTATTTATTTGCATAGTTGAAAGTCAAACGAAGCGAGGTACTCTCCTCTGTCTCACTCAAGTGAATTGGTTCCGTTCTTTGGAGGCTTTCGGGCCCTTCTCGATCTTTTTCGTAGTTGAGAAGGGGGAAAGAGTCTAAATCAATGGACATTAATAGTACAGGCTAAAACTAGAGGCGGCATCATTAAACGATCTGGTCCTAATGCTTCTAAAAATAAGAAAAGAAAGGCTGAAGAAGTTTCCAAAGCTTCAAAAAAGAGAAAAATTATTGTGGAAGAACATGAGTCAAACTCGAATTCTGATACAATGGCCGATATTGAAAACTACCAGGACAGTAGTGCCCAGTCTAACGATGATGTTGAATCTAGTAATGAAAAAAGTGACAGTGAAGATGAGGAGAGTAGTAGAGATACCCAAACTGGTGATGAGGTTGAAGATCCCCTGTCTTTGTCAATTTGTGCTAGAGACATTTTTGGTAAGTCGTATGATTTAAAGACATGGATAGATGAGATAGGATCGTTTCCAACAAAAATTTCTATTAAAGCAAGGATGGTTGTTTATCATGATTTTAGAAATCTTCTAGTTCAAGAAAAAATTTATGAAGACTTTAAAGGTACTTGTTTTGGACACTTGAGGCATATTCCAGAACATTTCAAGTTCAATGGACAAATGGTTCATTATATGTTGTTGCGACGCGTGAAAAATGACAAAAAATTACATGAAATTTGGTTCTGTGTGAATGATAAGCCTGCTTGTTTTGGCTTCAGAGAATTTGCATTGATTACGGGACTGAATTGCAGCATACCCCCGTGATGCAAAAATGAAAAAAGTTCTTGAAAAGGGAGAGAAACTTTACTACAAGGTGACCAAGAATAAAAACATTATTGCTACAAAGTTGATGCGTTTGATCAAGGGTGCCAAGTTGAATAAGGAGTAGAAGTTGAAGTGCTCTTTGGTTTTGTTCGTCCACACGATGCTGCTTGCCCATGATCGATCTAAAATTGTGGATTCAAGTCACATTAAGATGGTGGATGATTTAGATTTCTTCAATAGTTATCCATGGGGGAAAGAGAGTTTTAATTTAACATTGATGTATCTGAAGAATAAAATCAATTTGAAGAAGCAGAGTGAAGTGTATAATGAAAGAGAAAATGCACTGTATGCTTTGTATGGCTTTCCCTAGGCATTTCTGGTACTTCTTATAAATTATGTAGTTGATTTATGATAAATTCTTATATATTTGTGTAGTATTTTATAGCCTCTGTGTATTTATTTGTTCTTCTATTAATTTCAGGTTTGGATATATGATGCTTTTCCTTATCTTGGAAAGTATGCCAAGAAGTCCTTGGATTCTCCTCTGCACATTCCCCGTTTACTTAGATGGCACACCGCAAAAAACGATAATATTATCGAAGGTGATCCATTTAAGTACAAAGGTATAAATTTATTTATTATTATTTAACAATATTTATAAATTGGTGAATGTCATGTAATATTTGTATATATATTTTTTTTATAGATTGTGCACCCATACCTCACACCTACTGTCCGTGAGACAAAAAAGAATTACTTGGCAACATTAAAGCCATATATGGACGAAGTGAAGGATACAGTCCTCGATGCCTTAAAGACAAATTTGAAAGGTGTGATTGTCCTCACTTCAGCAGTAGAGAATGTGGAAGATGAGTATTTAAGTGATCACATGAGTATTTAAGTGATCACAATCCTAATCAACCTTGTGAGAATTCTGTAGCAACTACTTCTAAAGATGAAAATATGTGTGAGCGTGTTGCATCCCTCGAGCAATCAATGGTGGAAATTGTTGCTTATGTACGAGAGGAGAAATTGAGAAGAACTGAAAAGAACAAGAAAAAAGAAAGGTAGATAAATGTATATATTATTTTTGTAAAATAATTTATTTGTATGAATGCTTACCCACTGATCTTGCAGTAGATGATGATAACTTTTCAGCACCAACAGTTGACGACGAGATCCTTCCATTAGCTATAGTCGATGATGATATTGTTGTAGTTGATGAATACTTTGCAGAAGAAGTTGATGAAGTTGTAGAAGAGATAAAGGAAGATGAGATGAAAGAAGAACAGAAAGAACAAGATGAGGAGAAGATGACAGAAAAAGAATAGGAGAAGCTAGGACAGAACGATGAAGAAAAAAAAGAGGAGAAGCTAGAAGAAAAGAAAGAAGAAGAGAGTGAAGAGAAGAAGCTGGAAGAGAAGAAAAAAGAAGAAAATGAAGAGGAACACATAACAAGTGGAGAAGAAGAGAAAGAACTACAAAAGGAGAAGATAACAGAGAATGAGGAAGAGAAAAAGTTGGAAGAAAAAGGTTTGACCAATGATGTGGCAGAAAAGAAAATAGAAGTGAACGTGATGGGTATTGTCATGGAGCTTAATGGTGAGGTTGGTGGTGATGAGTAAGGCATTTGTGGTTATTGGTGTGTTAAGACAGTTTTTGAAATAGTTGATTTTTGAAGACAATTGATTTTTGTAATAGTTGAATTTTTCCTGGTTTTTAAGACAATTGGTTTTTGAGATAGTTGGTTTTTTAAGATAATTAGTTTTTGAAATAGTTGGTTTTTAAGAAAATGGTTAAAGTGGTCTGTTGTTTTGCTGTTTTGACGAGAAAAATGTACATCTCATAGTTTAACATGTTTTATTATGAAGGGTTTTTAGATTTCTTATTAATTTATGTTTTAATAGTATGTGATTTTTGCTTAACTTCAGTTTCTTATCATTATAGAGTAAAATTATTTAGTAGTCAATTATCGACAATAAAGTTGTATGTCTAATACTATAGATTGCTATAACTGTTGATCTATAACATTATCGATCAAAAATAAAAGATATAAGAGTGCAATAAATAGAGAGAAATACTTTATTTATTCAACATTACATTCCTGTTACACATTTTCAAAAAGCAAACACCAAAAATAAACCACAATATAGGCTTTAGGCGTTTTTCTTTTTCTTCTGCCAAAATCAACCTTTCTTTTAGTTGATCTCTATCTATTTCAGCATCTTTTAGCAATACTTTCAAGTGATTCCTCTGCTCTTCGGCTTCTTTTAAGAATGTCATTAGCAGATCCCTATTTTCTTCGAATTTTCGTAATTTTTTTAATATTTTAAATTTGGCAACGCCTTAAAAATTCGATGGGCTACTCGTTGATGATTCATTTTCAAGCCACCTAAAAAGAAAGCATAAGCCAACTGCACAATTAAAGAATTGTCGACCTGGATTTGTATCGGTGTGTGACGTACTCAACGTAGCCGGATTACCACAATGATAATTGTAAGACTTTTTTGCATTGGACGTTTGAGATGCTTGAGACATTGTAAAAATGGAGGTGTTTGAGTTGTTAATGAGGGATTGCCTTCCCTTTATACAAAAAAATAATCAAATGTTACCGTTAAAAAGTAGCATTTGAACTTTTATTACCATTGTAAAATTTGTATATCAAAATATTTACTGATTGTCAAAATATATAGACCCCTTATACAATCGATTCATCTCTATGTGTGTAGTGTATGTATGACCAATGAGATTTACACTCTGACATTAGTAAGGTATATTCGGATTTATATCTATGTTAAAGCATTATCGATACTGCACCTACTAGAATATGACACTTATATATAGACCAAAACTAGTAGAATTTAAAAAAGACAATAATTAATTAATAATAAATTATATTTTTAAAATTTATCCAATTAAATAAGTTTAAACAAGTCATATGATCATGTAAGAGTTCACATAAATTGAGTGTGGTGATTAGAGATGTATGAGGAAGAGTTGCGGTTATACAATCAACATTCTTAGAACAATGTTTGAGAAAGCATAAGTATGTTGTAAGGATGTCACTTGTTCAACCACATCCTTAGAACATAAACATGTGATCATGTATGAGTCTACATAAATTGGGGGTGGCAATCAACAATGTGTGGTTGAACAAGTGATATCCTCACAACATACTTACGCTTTCTCAAACATTGTTCTAAGGATGTCGATTGTATAACCACAACTCTTCCTCATACATCTCTAATCACCACACCCAATTTATGTGGACTCTTACATGATCATATGACTTGTTTAAACTTATTTAATTGGATAAATTTCAAAAATATAATTTATTATTAATTAATTATTGTCTTTTTTAAATTCTACTAGTTTTGGTCTATATATAAGTGTCATATTCTAGTAGGTGCAGTATCGATAATGCTTTAACATAGATATAAATCCGAATATACCTTACTAATGTCAGAGTGTAAATCTCATTGGTCATACATACACTACACACATAGAGATG
>JAJONR010031920.1:0-43651 GCA_029582245.1 Solanum etuberosum
CCCCCTCGCTACTACAACAAGGCAGGACCATAATCAACACACGAAAATAGAAGATACCATGATAATCCGATAAAAGATATGTATTTCCGTCGCAAATTACTATTTGCGGCTTATCAAAAATAGAGTCGATGAAAGAAGGGTCTTACCTTGATATTAAGTTCGTAATACACCTCAAACCCTTAAAGTATGTCCAAACCCGTGCTGTCCCAACACCAAAGTATGATATGCTACGAAATCGATAAAACAAATTATATTATGATGACGAGCTCAACGCGTTAAACAACTTTCGTCAAGGACTTAAGTCGAGAAAATATATAATTTGGTTGATCCTATAAGTGGGTTTTCTAAGTTTTCTGGTTATTCACTGAAAAAAATTAAGAAAAGTCGAAGAAGAAGATATATAAAGAGTTCCATCGACCTAGGGGACCCACCTCATGTGCCTGCTTGCGTAGTCTCACGAAAACGTGAATATCTCTCTATTCTGAAGTCGTATGAACGAACGGCTTGATGCGTTGGAAACTAGACTCGTAGACCTTCGATTTGCTAGGTGTAGGCCCCATAACTCTTTATAGATTGGTAGAAAACCTCCAAGACATTTGACCCAAATTTCAGAGAAATATTTAAAAAGAAACTTATGATAACTTTCGCCAACTTTTATTTTGCAACTTACCTAACTTAAAAACTTGAGATACAACCCTTGAACACTTAAAATATGACATACCACATCATTCTTAATTTATTACTCACCCTCTTTGTTTTTCCATGAAGGTACGAGTTAAATTAGAGTTTTGAAAAGTCGGGGTGTTACACTTTTCTATCCAATTTTCTTTGTTCAATTCTTTTTCAATTGTAGCCAATTTTATTTTAATTATAACCATTCTCGCACAAATCATTTCAAGTGTAGCCCATCTGACCCTCAATTCCAATTCTCCTCTTTTAGTCTTAGCAATCCATCTCACCATGATTAAATCATAATTGTCTATCAAATTCTGATCAACAGTCTAGATCTCTCCACCCTCTCTTTCCTATTTTAAACTAAAAGACTCGTAAGCTCCAATTGAATTGATTCTTTCTCTTCTCTAAAAAAAATCAGCCACACCAATCCTCCTTCTCCTTTTGATGCGGCTGAATCTCTTTTCTCCGGCGAAGGGACAACCACCGGCCGGCGCCCTCTCCTCACCACCTGGGTCGCCACTACCTCCCTCCCCAAAAACCCTCTCTCCTCTCTCCCTCTCTCCTTCTTTCTACATTATAATCCCCACATGAATATATGAGATACGATCGGGACCCACATTTATGGACCTCGAAAGATACTTAACACCTTCCTTTTGAGGTAATTTGAACCCTTACCCGAATCTTGGTTCCGTTTGACCTTTTAGACAATTAGTTAGTGTAGATCGGTCTCTAACATGCCTTTAATTCGTTAGGTGTTGACTCTCTTTTAAATCAATCTTAAAAGAGTTGTCAAGTCGTTGCACAACCCGTTTTACCAAAAAATGGGGCACGACAATGACTACTTTTCATTTTAGCAACTCTTTAATTTCATTTTTCACCTGAGATGTTTAGGAGCACAAGATTAAAATATATTTGACACACTTAACATATCTTTAATTTAATACCAAAAAATTTAATATATTTTTTTTCTTAAACTCCGTACCAAATTAAAATAGATCAAATAAATTTAAATGAACGGAGTATAAATTGACCACCCTTCATTATCACTCTTTCATTTTTTCACATAAAAAGATACATTATAAAAGTTCACTGAGTTTTATGGGTTAATTATCAGTATGCACAGGTAATAAAAATTATTTTCAACAAAATGGTCATATGTATATATATTGTATCAAATATGTATATATAATGTATAAATATTTTATAAGTAGTGTATAATCATGTATATATACATTGTTTATACAATAAAATATATATTCCATACCAAAAAATTTTCAACTAACTCAAATCTTTTCTAAACAATTTCAAATTTAGATATGAACTCCTCTTAATATTTCAAATATTTTGATATATTATTCACTTGAAATATTCATGTTTGCGGAAAATCGAATTTTTGAAATTTGAGCTTCGAAGCCCTTCAATGGTTGATTTCAACAAATATTAACTCAAACCAGCTTCCTCTAAGCAATTCAAATTTTAGATATGAGTTCGTGTAAATGTTGCGATTCTTTTTATGTGAAGCAACAATTTTGTCCTTCTTTTTTCGATAATTATATCTATTAGGCTAAGATATTTTAAAAATTTGGGAGAGCCGCCTTTGAATGAAAAGTGACTTATATTTTAACCATTGTCAAAAATGCCCTTATAATGATAGTTAAAGGGGGTGGGGTAGAAGGTGTAAATAAGGAATGATCCAGGGATATTTATGGTGGTGGAGGAATATGGTGTTTTGTAATGCCACGTGGTGTCAATAAGTTGGTTCTAAGAAGTTTTGGGAATAATTATTGATATTCAAGATCATCCATAAACTTTTTCTATCTTTTACCATAAGCAGCCCACAGTGAAGGTGAATTTTAGGTTCTAATTGAATTCCTTAACATAGTCATGAATAAATTGAAGAGTTTTTCTGAGGATGGTAAAGTCCACCAAGTGTTCCTACCATCCAAATTTGACCCCTATCACTCTTTCATAATTGCAGCTCCATGTCCATGTTGGACCACCTTCTTTATTATTACTTGAGCTTTGTGAGTCTTTAACTCTAGTCTCAAGTATTGTAATTATGCTAACTCTACTTTCTCTAATTAACACCTTCAAGAAGCTCCTGAAGCTGAGTTTTGTATTCCTTTAACTCTGTTGGAGCCATGCGATAAGGAGAAATTATGCAAGTGTCTGGCTTCAAATCAATATAAAAGTTAATATCCCTATTCGGGGAGGCATACTAGACAAATTTGTAGGAAATACCTTATGAAAATTCGAAACCACAGAAATAGACTCAATGAAAGGGGATTCTGCAGTGACATCCCAAAGATGAGCCAAATAGGCCAAAACAACCCTCCTTACTAGCCCGAAGGAAGGATATGATATTTATTGGCTTGGGTTTGTACATCCATTTTCACTCTAATTTTTCTCTATCCGGAATTCTTAGAATCACTATCTTAATATTACTGTTTAGCACGACAAAATAAGGGGACAACCAAGTCATGCCCAAGATCACATCAAAGTTTAACATATCTCATATGATTAAATCTACCCAAGTCTAAAAACTCACAAATATACAAAGCACAAACCATATACATAGGTAAAGTTTGAGATGATTGGCCAAAATTCATAAGTGTTTTTGAGCATTAACAAAATAATTTTTTCAAAAGCTACAAATTTATATTACTTCCCAAAAGCAGAAGCTTAAGAAAGTAATTTTTTCAAGGTAAAAATGTTCTTACAAAAAAAAAAAATTATATTTATCAAACTATCTCACACTAATTTTCCACATATATTTTGCCAATATAAAAATAACTCTCTCCTCGTCTTTTCTTCTTTTCTTTAATTATATGTATATGGATTAATACCGATAATATCTATTTGTTTTATGTTTTAAATTTGAACATAAAAAAATAATTTAAATAAAGTTTTTCACCAAAAATATTTAAAATCTCTTATCTATTTAAATATTTTATACGCAAAATGAACATTACTATTATTCTTTTTCATAATTTGACATCCAAAAATATCTTTTGTAAAAATTGGTCAAACATAATTTGTTTAAAAAATACTTTTCGAATGGATTAGCCAAAGAAAAATTGTTTTTCTTCAAATGTACTTACCCAAAAAACTATTTTGACAAAATTGCTTCTCAAATTAAACAAGTTTAGAAACTTGGTGGGTTTGTTTCTCAGATAGTCACTCAACTAATAGTTATTATCTCCGAGAGTAACATTTTTTCTTGATTCTAATTTTTTTAAACAAAAAATTAAATTTATGAGATAATGATAATTATTAATTAAGCGACCATCTAAGAAATTAACTCGAAACTTTGTCAAAAAGACTTTTTAATCTTTTACTCGCTACGTTTAAAAAAATGACCTACTTTCTTTTTTTAGTCTATTTAAAAAAGAATGACCCATATACTTTGTTGTCAACACTTAAATTTCAGTTTTCCACGTGACATGTTTAAGACCAAGAAATTAAAAGACATTTTGATACATTTTACATAACTTTAATTGAGGGCCACATGATTACAAATTCTTCTTTATTTTCTTAAAACCCGTGTCAAATTAAATTAGGCCATTCGTTTCGAAACAGAAGTAATAGTAAAATTCCATCTAAGAGAAATCCTAAATATTACAAAAGAAAACAGGTAAGAGTAAACATTTTAGGGTTTGCTTTTATAGATCATAGGAACATTAATTAGCTAGGGTTAGAGAATCATAATAGTAGTAATTTAAGTGAAGTGATCATGAGGTCCCAATCAGAAGAAACATAAATTAGGTTGTCTTGACTTTTTGTGAACACAAGTGAAAAGTACATATACCTGTCTGAATGTGATGGATGTTTGATTTTAAAAAAAAAAGAAGAAAAAAAGTACATGTAGCTGTTCACTTACTGTCCAAACATAAAGCTCACGGGGTTAACCAATGCCAGCCCTAGCTTCTATAATTTAGTATGCTATATTTGGAGTCTCTTTCATATATACCTAGCTTCTTCATTTTTTCATACCTAATGAATCTACTCATTTATGGAGTGCCTTTGTTAATATACATAGATCCAATAATTATTTCTATCACTTTCATTCTTAATAAGGGTATAAGTTTGAAATGATCATCAGTACAATTACGTTTAGTATATATCAATTCTTCAAGGATAAAAACTAAGAAGGGAGAAGTACTACAATATATACTCAATGAATTAGGATTGAGTGTAGTCCTATTCAGTACTGGTGTGTCTAATACTATGTTAGAAGTCTACTTATGATTGATTTAAGTGCAAGGTAAACTATTATATATTAAGGGTCAAATATTGTTACTTATTCCGTCCCTAGTTAAGTGTTGTACTTTCTTTTTTGATCTGTCTTAAAAAGAGTGTAAATTTCGTGTCCAGTCCAACAAAGACATTTAAATTAGGATGGAGGGAGTATTATTCTTGTTGTATATTTTATGATCTTCAATTAAGATTTACTTGTAAAGTGGAATAGTAACTTAATTGTGGGGAATCTTAGTAACTCAGTTGGTTGACTATCTCTGAATATTGATCGATCACCTTGTCGGTAAGGGTTCAATTCAGAGGCGGTTCTAATAATTTGCTTGTGATTGGGGTATAGTTCTCTCCGAGTGATTTTAAAAGCCCCCTCTTGCTCTCTTTAAAACACATTCTAAGTTTGGCAATCTAGCCCCAAAAAGAAAAGAAAAAGAAAAAGCTCCATCAAGATCCTTCCTTTGTTTGTAAAAGCCAAAATACTCTAATGCATGGAGCTTTTGTGGAATTGAAGTGGTAATTACTTGCTCTAAAAATCTTCTTTTTTTCTTCTTCAATATTTTAGTCCAAATTCCACAACCCTAATTATATAATTTCCTTTGACCAAAATGTTCCCAGCCAGTAATAGTAGTACTCATGATAACTCTCTTCCTCAGTACATTTCCTCATCCTTTCACACCTCTTCTCCCTTTCTTGGTCTCGATGGTAACCAAATTCTCCTTCATCAATATTACCAAAATCAATTTTCTAGTCATTACTTGGCAAAGAACAATTGTGATGATTCCTTAAGGTCGTTTCCCATGAAGAAGAAACCCAAGAAAAGGGAGAGTTCATGTAGTAAGATTTTGACGGCTCAAGGTCCAAGAGATCGAAGGATAAGACTCTCCATTGCCATGGCTCGAAAGTTCTTTGATCTTCAAGAACTGCTAGGTTTTGACAAACCAAGCAAAACCATTGATTGGCTATTTACACACTCAGAAGTAGCCCTTGAGGAGCTCACTAATTGGTCAACTCATCACACCAAAATTTCAGGTTTAGAAAGAAATCCCAAAAGAGCAAAAGAAAAGGAAGAAGTAACACTAAAAGAGTTAAGGGCAAAGGCAAGAGCAAGAGCTAGGGAAAGAACAATCAACAAAATGTGGACCAAAATTGAAACTAGCCACAAATCAGCTAATTTTTTTGGAAAGAAAAATATTAGGGAAATGGAAGAACAATTTTTCAAGAATAAATTACAAGCAAACAAAGAAATAATTGAGGGATCTGCAGTTACAAAAATTAAGATCAAGCCTTCTTTAATCTTGGGTTTTAACCCTAATCTTTATGCTCCAATAGAGTCAGGTACCTACTATGATGGCTCTTCCTTATCACAAGGTATATACTTTAGAATTTAAGTTATATACACCGACACGACACTGTGAATATTTTCTTTCTTACACTGGTCGATATAATTTAACATGTTACAGGATGTTACCTTTTTAGGTACTAATTAATTATTATCATGGATTTTTTTTTATAATATTTTTTTTATAAATAATTTGATTGTGTACGCTGTTTTTTCTTCTCACAGGATTTCATAATTGCTGAAAACCATGGGATTCATATCACAGTAGCCAAATCTAATATGGGGACTTCAAAGTAAGCAAATGTTTCTTTTCTTTCTTCCCTTAGATCTAAGATTTTGGAAATATTTTTTCAATTTTTGTTTGATAAATATATGTATGTCTATAAAATCATCAAGTTTTTGTGAGATTAATTTTCGAATTCCAAAATCTGCTTCAAATCTATTTTTGGGAAAAAATATAACTTTTATTTTCTTTTTAAGTTTCAAAACTTGCTCCAATTTTAATATATTTTATTTATATATATTTATATATAAAAGAAAACATTATCTATTATTTCAGATTTGGTTTGCTTAATTTGTATGAATTTACTTCAAAATTGTTTTACTTTATTTGTATAAGAATTTACAGCTTCATATTTGTTTTGCTTGATTTATATAAAGTTTTCTTCAGATTTTGTAAACCATTACCAGTATATTATTAGGTGTTTTATCTCCAAAGTTGAATAATATTTATTTGTAATGTATAATTTTTTTCTTTAGATCTGTAAACCATTTCATCTCCTACATTGAATAATATTTACTAGTAATGTATAATTTTTTCTTCAGATTTGTAAATCCTTGTCAATAAACGAAATCTCTCATCTCCCACTGTTGTTATTATTTATTTATTTTATGCGGGTAAATCTTCGTAATTAATCGTAATTTGACGAATTATAATACTCACTATTATTAGCAATTTTTATTAAAATATCGTGTAATGATTTTAAGATAATGTGTTATCTAGTTCATTATAAAAATAATAATAATGTGTCAAGCTTATCTCTATATAGGATTATGATTCGTGATATATAATGATACTCCCTCCGTTCTTTTTTAATTGTTATAGTTTCCTTTTTGAGAGTCAAATAATATGAATTTTGACTAACATTTTAAGATGTATTTTTTCATCATATTGATATGAAAAATGTTGAAATTTATAGTATTTTCCGTATAGCTTTGAATATTTAAAATTTTATTTTAAATTATCAAATTAAGGTGAGCTAATTTAGCTTTAATAATTAATCAAATTAACTCTCTAAAAAGCTACATGACAACTAAAATGAAACGGAGGGAATAATGAACATCATTAATGAAGGTTCTGCCTGATTTGGGATTAACAAGTACTCCCCCGTTCACTTTTAATTGTCATGGTTTTCTTTTTAGAGTCAAACAATAAGAATTTTAACTAACATTTTACAATGTATTTTTTCATCATATTGATATGCAAAAAATTGTAATTTATAGTACTTTTGGTATAGTTTTTGAATATCTAAATTTTTTGTTTAAAATGTCGAATTGATGTAATCTAATTTAACTTTGAAAATTAGTCAAATTGACTTTCGAAAAATATAACATAACCATTAAAAATGAACGGAGGGAGTATTTTTTTTTTAAAAAAAATAGTGGTATTTCACTCACTTTTCAGCTCCGGAGGGAGTATGTTAGTTTGGTACAGTTATATATTTTAATAGTTTTCAGAGCTATTGAATATAAATTATGTTTCAATTATTTTTTTCAAAAAAAACAAGTGAATTATGTTTTTAAATATTATGGCGAAATACTTTCAAAACTTCAATCCAAGTACAATCTCGTTTTTTGATGAGTGAACGTATTTTTACCATATATTTCTTCTGTCTTAATTTATATGAGGTCAGTTTGACTTAATATAAAATTTTAAAAAAAAGTTGAATTTAAAATAAATCTGAAACATTTTAATGGCTATTAATCATTTTATTAATAATAAAAATGATATTATATTTTACAATTATATTTAATTACAGAAAACTGTAATATTCTTTTTTAAGATAGACTAAAAAAAGAATATCATGTAAATTATGAGAGATGAAAGTCTGTGTACCAGTACAATTTGAGCTCATTTGATGTCATTGTTTTTCAGAGGTTTAATTAGGAGTTTTTATGATGATGATGATGATGATTCATGTGCAAGTAAATTTGATGTGCTTCTTCCCTAAGCTATCAGCTGGAGAATGAAAGGAAGGTACCGTTTGACTATAAATATATATGAAGAAATAAGTTGGGAGTTAGTGTTCGGTTATATAATTTATCATTATTTGGTAAACATCTCAAGTTTTCAAATTTTAGAAAAAAACCAGATTTTGCGGCAAATTCTAGTATTTAAGAATTTTTAAAAATTTAAAAATTATCCCAAATTTTTATATTTTATAAAACCATCCATCATCTATTAATCCCAAATAATATCTATTTATAACCAACTTCATTAAAAAGAACAACTTGTTTTTAGTGGGTTATAATTTCCAGTGATACATTTGAGTATGAGATATCGATTATTGTACCGCTCTTGCTCATATTGTTGTTTTTGTTGTTGCTGATTGTCATCAATTATATTTTACAATAATTTTTTAACAAAACATGTTCATTATAAAATGATAAGATAAATTTATGGATAATTTTAATAATTTTAAAAACTTATGGTATACATCATATTTTTGGAAAAATACAAATGTTTTTTTCAAAATTTATAGCCAAACGATATAGTGAAACTTCACTTAAAACTCACTCAAATATGACTTGCAAAAATACTTGAAAATTTGTGGCCATACGCTAGCTAAGTAAAATGGGTGTTACATAAATTGGAATAGAGAGAAAACCCTAATATGTAGTTTGATAAATTTGCTATTTTACCTTGACAAGATAATTTATAATTATATAAATATCAATGACTTATTTCAAACAACAACTTTAAAAATATTCCTTTCACTCTTAACCATGGCTCAATAATTACTACAAGAAATTATAGAATTACATATGAAATTTATCGTCAATTCCTAACTACTCCCTCTGTCCCTAATTACTTGTTCACTTTTGAATTAACACACCTATTAAAAAAATAATTATTGACTTAGTGAGTTTATCATTTTACCCCTATTAATTATGAAGTAGATGCATTAAAAAGTTAAGATTTTCAAGAATTTCTACTTTTTTCAAAGTAATTAATTGAGGATATAATAGGTAAAAAAAATATCATTTCTTGATTTGTCAAAATGGACAAATAATTAGGGATATCTAAAAAGGGAAAATTGGACAAGTAATTAGAGATAGAGAGAGTATAATTAATTAATTTTTTTTATAACTAGTGGATATGATGATCAGCTAATTAAGGATATATGTCTAGACACCATGAAGTAAACTTATGTTTTTTATAATTAGTGGAGTAGCATTAATTAATTACATTAAAAACTGGGGTTTTTGACGTATGTTTTCGATGTTTCCCAAAGTTCTTTTGGTAATACATCATCTTAAGCTCAGCTGGTCAGACTTTACTACGTACTGTGGCTCAGATTAACATACTATATAGTACAAGGGAGTAACAAAAAAAATGTATTTTTCGACTGTGGCATATCACTTTAAAAAGTTAAATAATCGTAGTATTAATTAATGAATCATAAAAAAATATCACAAATTCATTTATTTTCGACGGAACTAAATATTATTTAATATCTGAGTTTAATGTTTATATAGATTACTAAGAGGAACTTTCGCATAGAGTCACTCAAAAATAGCCTAATTATACTCCATAGCTATAGTTTGCTAATTACGATTCATAGTTATATGTTATAGGGAGGAGAGTGGCGAGCGAGACTGTGAGAGGGAGGAGAGAGGCGAGCGAGAGAGGACAGAGAGTGGGAGAGAGGTGAATTGTATATGTATATCGGTTAGATAATTGTATATTATACATATGTATTTGTATATTCTGGCGAGAGAGATTGAGAAAGGAAGGAGAGAGACGAGCGAGATTGGGAAAGGGAGGATAGAGGCGAGCGAGATTGGGAGAGTGAGGAGAGAGGCGAGCGAGAGAGGACAATAATTTGTATAATTCGCAGATACGTTTGTATAATTTACGTGTTTTTTTATAATTGGGTAATATAAAGTCTGGAATTATACAAATATAATAAAACTTGAAATAAAGAATTGATACAAACATAAATGTATGGACTTTAAACAATTATACAAAATATATTATACAAATTACATTATATAAATTATATTATACAAAATCCAAAAACTACACGTTTATACAAACTTTAAAAAGTTATACACAAAAAAATTGAATGTGTATGATGACAAAACTGAAAAACCAAAGGAAATCATCGTCATATACAAATACAAACAATCATATACAAATACAAATCAAACAAAGAATTGTTAGCTGCGAATTATACAAATGTGGCGAATTATACATATACAAACATGGCTAATTATACAAACTCGAAGTTAGCCCACATAATTAATGTATAATGTAAGTCGTGAGTGATAATTATAACAAACTATAGCTATGATGAGTAATTAAGTAGTATAAATTTGCTTAACCGCGTAATTTTCCCTTACTATAAGTACATAAAAGAGTTTTACATTAATTATCATATAATTAAAAGACATATATGGATTATTCATAGAAAATAAAATTGGTAAAATAGAGAAATACTTTCTCCAACATGTTAAAATAACTTGATACTCATTTCGCTAATTTATGTGACATTTTTAAATTTCAAAAGTCAAAACGAGTTTTTTTACTATGATCTTTTCATTTATATATGTATATATATATATATATATATATATATATATATATTAAATCATCAATTATTATGAAATTATATATATAAGTTTTAAAAGTTTTAAAATGTGTAAATTTTATTTTTTAAAAAATTAAAATTTCATGTTTAAAGAGTTGCTTTCAAAATCTGAACTGTGTCATAAAAATTGAGATATAAGAGTAACATAAAAAGTTTTTTTTACAGTACTAGTATACTCCCTCAATTTATTTTTATTTGTCATGTTTGACCTGACACATCCCTTAAAAAGTACTCTTTTCGTTTCAATTTATGTTAATTTGATTAAGTACGGTGTTTAAGAAATATGTAAATATTTGCAATGTTTCAGAACTACACTTCAAATAAAAATGTACACCTTTATGAATATTTTGCCAAATAAATGAGACCCAACAGGCAACATGATACTATTAAATTTTTGTCAAATGAAAAAATATGTCATTTTTTTTGCGATAGACAAAGAAAAATGTGTCAAATGAATTAATAATAAAATGATACGTTTGATATTATCCTTTGATTTCTATAAACTCAATATTTTGAAAAATGCATTGAGAAATAAAGATATTTAATAATTTGGATAAATCATAAACTAAATAATAATAAACTATCTTTTAATTTTTCAAACTAAGCAAATAAAAATAAATATCTACTTTTAATATAATAAACAAGTATAAATGGACGGAAAAAATATTATTAATTATCTAATAATTATTTTTACACAATTTAGTTAACTTGACATAAAATTATTATACTCCTTACCTTTCAATTTCTTTTATATGTTTGTTTAGTCTATTTATAAAAATAAAAAAAGCGTTTGATATTTTTTTTTTATAATTGTTACATTTTAAAATTATTATCTTTAACTAACCTTTTATAATGTTATGTCCTATCTTAAAATTTTATTTATTTCAAAACAGAGAGAGTACATTATACAATTACTATTTTATTATTATTACTTTTTTTTTTTACTTAATAGAAAAGACAAAGTTAGAAACTGGTTTTAATGACGTACGTGCGTAAAGGAAAACAAAACAAAGTACTTGGGAATCCAAGTATAGCACAAGGTCTACTTCCTTGTAGTTGTAGGTAGGGTGTTCTCACAAAATAAAAAAACTAAATCAAATTAATTTGAAGTAAAATAAATTGTCACTTTAAAATTTTTAAAATAAAATAATTAGGGTAGAGAAAATGAGAGAGGATTACAAAACGGATGAAATTCTTACCAATAAGGTGAAAATTTTAAGTAATTAAGCAAGCAGGCTATTAAGATTCCGCATTATTTTTAATTTGTTTTAATTTTGATTTTAAATTTTAAAATACAACACAATGTTTTAAAATATTCGATTGGGACTCGCCTCGAAGCTTGCCCTGGGGCGGGGCTCTAGCAAAACACCCTGAGACTCAAGTGTGGGGCTTAGTTTTGTAAGACTTACATCCTAAGTACTTTGAACGCCCAACGCACGGGGTTCGTCTAACAGATCTTACGCAAATTATGTGTTAAAATCTTTAATTAACTTTGTTGACCCTCATAATTCTTGAATAAATGAATGATAGTTAATAATTTTTCAATTTATAGAAATTAGAAGATTGAAAGTAACTCAAATAACAAGTTGTATTATTGCATTTTTACTATTTGGTTACACTATGAAGATTATTATATATTACATAACATTTATTTCAAAAATACGTAGCGAAATTTTACTTTTTCACTTATCATTGATTTTTATGGATTTATCAAATGTCCCAAAATTATCATATTTTATTTAGCTATTTGAAAGTAATTTTATTTTTAATCATGGTGGAGTGATGTTTTTATTATAATACTAGTAAGTTTTATTGATTATTTTCTTTTAGGGGTGAAATTGTATAATATTATAAAATATTAGAAATAATAATTTTTTTATTATTAGACAGTAAGATATTAGATTATTTATAGTTGTATAATCAATGTTAGAATTTTTATTTTCTATGAATTTCCTTAACCATGTATGTAATTATTTCAAACTATTGATGTATTTTTATAATTTTGTGTTATTATATTATTTATACTATATTGTAAATTAAAAATTTAACAATCGCCCTATACCAAGTAAAACGCCCCGCTTTTTAAAATACTGATACAACATAATTTGATTTGATTTTAGTTTTAAGACAAAAAAATAACTAAACCAAACTGAGTATAGTTATATATTTAAAAGTTATAATTATACACACACATATGTGTACTATATATAAAATTATACGGTATATACATTAATCTTTTGCACCTTAATTGGTTCTATTTATCGTAATCGGCAGATATGAATTGGCCGTGCAGAGCACACACCCAATTTTTCGGCCTTCAAATGCCAATTTATTTTTTACACTTTTTCTTTCATACGCAAGACATTGGAGCATATATGTATATCTCACATTTTATTGAGAAATGAGTAAATGAAAAACACTGTTATTTTCAATTCATTTGCATTTTCATGGTGGAGAGATGTAGCTGACTCTCATTTTCTGTTCTTCTTTCACTCTTGCCTACGTACAACAAACAAAAAGGCAAAGATAGAATATGTTAATTTAAATGAAGCATAGTAAACATACCTCTAAGAAACATTGCATACGTAATGTCACAAGTAGTACCAAATGAGATGCTGGACTTAAACTGCCCATTGAAGAACAGTTAGATTATAAATGTCTTAGAAATCAAGGAAAATGCTACTTCATATATAGAAGACTCAAGTTCAAAAATACAATTACATTACAACTACCAGTTCAAATTAATCTTGCAATACAACACATTGAGATATTATTAGCTGAAAAACAGAGGCCTATAAAAACTTAAAACAGATACACCTTTCTACTTAGTTGATGATTCAAATTTAATAAAACAAAAAATTAATCAAACTTCTATTATCAAGCAACAATACAAAGAAGTGAATACTTACCAGAATCCAAAATAAAGAAATTGAAACTGATTGAAATAAAAGCAAGCAGTGAATATTGAGTAGAACTAAACAAAATCACATGGAAGAAAAGAGAGAGAGATGGCTAGTTCTACTATTATAGGAAAAGACTACAAAATCGATGTGTTGGCGGCATAAACTAATGCCACGCAAAAATTGCTGAAGCAAATATTAGACACGTAAGTAGACCTATTAATCTAGAATGATCGAAATATCCTTAATTTATATTTTAAAGACAGAACATAAATGTTGATACCAATGAACTGTACTCACTCTTTTATAAGAGCAGAAAATTATTTGACAAGATTAACAAATTAAAGTAAAAGGAAGAACAAGCAAAGAGATAGAGAGTAATATATTGAAGTATGTATATTTTTCTTCATAAAATGTAGAGGCTATTTATAGCCAAAATGCTATGTAAAAATGTATAACTTGGCCATCTAATTGGTCAAGTGATGGTATTCTCCTAATGAGTAAGTTCCACATGGCATGAATATTTATTTTACACACCATTACAAGTGATGTAAGTCTTCTAATAGTTGGGGCCCACGTGGCATCCATATTTGTTTTACAACACTCCCCCTTGGATGTCTATGTAAAAGAAAAGTTGAAAGGAAAAAAAAATATACATAGACATACATAATACGCATTACTTGCTGCCTCATTAAAAACCTTTCTAGGAAAATCCAGTGTGACAAAACCTAGACTGAGGAAAAAAGAGTACATCGCGTATTTTACTCCTCCTGACAAAAACCATGATTTAGATGGTTAAGCCTTCGCATTCCAATCTTGTGTACCATCTTTTCAAGAGTTGAAGCTGGTAGAGATTTGGTGAATAAATTTGCTGGATTATCACTTGAACGGATTTGTTGTACATCAATATCACCATTCTTATGGAGATCATGTGTAAAGAATAATTTCAGTGAAATATGTTTCGTTCTATCTCCTTTTATGAAGCCTCCTCTTAATTGAGCTATGCATGCAGTATTGTCTTCAAAGAGGACTGTGGGTATTTTGACATCACACTTCAAACCACATCTTTCTTTGATGAAATGTATCACTGATCTCAACCATATGCATTCTCTACTTGCTTCATGAATAGCTATTATCTCAGCATGATTTGAAGAAGTAGCAACAATGGACTGCTTCGTAGTTCGCCATGATATAGCAGTACCTCCGTATGTAAACAGATAGCCTGTTTGAGATCGAGCTTTATGTGGGTCAAATAAATAACCTGCATCTGCATGACCAACAAGATCTGCACTATATTTGTTAGTATAAAACAGACCCATATCACTGGTCCCTTTTAGATATCGCAATATATGTAATTACTTCGTTCCAATGTCTTCGTGTATGGGAAGAACTATATCTTGCTAACAAATTAACAGAAAATGCTATGTCAGGTCTCGTAGCATTAGCAAGATACATAAGTGCACCAATTGCACTAAGATAAGGTACTTCAGGACCAAGAGGTTCCTCATTCTCTTCCTGAGGTCGGAATGGATCTTTACTCACTTCAAGTGATCGAACAACCATTGGAGTACTTAATGGATGTGCTTTGTCCATGTAAAATCGTTTCAAAATTTTTTCAGTATAAGCAGATTGATGGATGAAGACCCCGTCTGCTAAATGTTCAATTTGTAGACCAAGACAAAGTTTTGTCTTTCCAAGATCTTTCATCTCAAATTCTTTCTTTAGATATTCAATTGCCTTTTGGACCTCTTCTGGAGTTCCAATGAGATTGATGTCATCAACATAAACATCAAGAATAACAAACCCCGATGTTGTTTTCTTAATAAAAATATAAGGACAAATGACATCATTTATATAATCTTGTTTTATCAAGTACTCACTGAGGCGGTTATACCACATGCGCCCTGATTGTTTTAAGCCGTATAATGACTTTTGTAATCTAATTGAACACTTTTTTTGAGATTTTGAACTATATGCTTCAGGCATTTTAAGTCCTTCCAAAATTTTCATATAAATTTCATTATCAAGTGAACCGTAAAGATAAGCTGTAACCACATCCATCAGATGTATTTTAAGGTTTTCATGTACAACTAAACCGATGAGATACCGAAAAGTTATTGCATCCATAATCGGTGAATATGTTTCTTCATAATCGACACCGGATCGTTGAGAGAATCCTTGTGCAACAATGCGTACCTTGTATCTTACAATTTCATTTCTCTCATTTCTTTTTCGTACAAAGACCCATTTATAGCCACCTGATTCAACATCACTAGGCGTTTGGACTACTAGTCCAAAAACCTCACGTTTAGCAAGTGAATTCAATTCTGATTGAATTGCCTCTTGCCATTTTGGCCAATCACATCGTCGACATTCTTCTACAGATAGAGGTTCAAGATCCTTATTGTCTTGCATAATGTTAAGTGCAACATTATATGTGAAAACATTGTCCACTATAATTTTCGATCGATCTAAACTTATCCCATCACCCGTAGAACTTATTGAAAGTTCTTCATTCACTTGAGTCTCGGGTTCACTGATTTCTTCAGGAATATCAGGATTAATCAGACCTTGGATTTCTTCATGAGACTCTTTTATAGTGTCATCTTTATCATTTTTCATGCTTCTTTTTCTAGGATTTTTATCTTTTGAACCCAATGGTCTCCCACGCTTCAGACGTGTTTGGGATTCAGAAGCCATGACACTTGCAGATGGTCCTTTTGGGACGTCAATCCGGATAGGCACATTCACTGCAGGAATATGTGACTTTGTTATACTTTTCAAATCAGTAAATGCGTCTGGCATTTGATTTGCTATGTTTTGCAAATGGATGATCTTCTGGACCTCTTGTTCACACATAGGGGAACGTGGATCAAAATGAGATAATGATGAAATTTTCATGCAATTTCATTTTTAAGTTCCTTTTTCTCACCCCCTAATTGCGGAAAAGTTATTTCATCAAATCGACAATCTGCAAATCTTGCAGTGAATAAATCTCCCGTTAATGGCTCAAGGTAGCGAATTATGGAGGGTGAATCAAACCCAACATATATGCTTAATCTTCTTTGGGGGCCCATCTTAGTGCACTGAGGTGGTGCTATTGGCACATATACATCGTATCCAAAAATTCGTAGATGAGCAATATTTGGTTCATGACCAAATACCAATTGTGACGGAGAGTATTTATTATAATTAGCCGGTCTAAGACGAACAAGTGCTGTTGCATGTAAGATAGCATGACCCCATACGGTAGTGGGGAATTTAATTTTCATAAGTAGTGGTCTTGCAATCAATTGTAGGTGCTTAATAAATGACTCGACAAGGCCATTTTGAGTATGAACATGAGCAACAGGATGTTCAATTCTTATCCCAATTGATAAGCAATAATCATCAAAAGCTTGGGATGTAAATTCTCCAGCATTATCAAGGTGAATGGCCTTAATAGGATAATCTGGGAATTGCGCCCTTAATCTTATTATTTGTGCCAATAATTTTGCAAACGCCAGGTTGCAAGACGATAAGAGGCACACATGAGACCATTTTGAAGATGCATCTATTAGGACCATAAAATATCTAAAAAACCCACTAGATGGCTGAATAGGTCCACAGATACCCCCATGTATACGTTCAAAAAATTGAGGGGATTCAATGTTAACCTTCATTGGTGATGGCCTAGTAATCAATTTTCCTTGACAACAAGCAGCACATGAAAACTCATCACTCTTCAGAATCTTCAGGTTCTTTAATGTATGTCCATTTGAGTTTTCAATGATTCGTCTCATCATTATTGATCCAGGATGACCTATTCGGTCATGCCATAGCACAAACGCATTTAAATCAGTAAACTTCTGGTCTATGATCAAATGTGCTTCGATTGCACTAATTTTTGCATAATATAGGCCAGAAGATAAGGTTCGTAATTTCTCCAAAACACATTTCTGTCCTGAGAGATTTTTGGTTATACCAAGGTATTCAATATTCATTTCATTTAGTGTCTCAATATGATATCCATTTTGGCGGATATCTTTGAAACTTAACAAGTTTCTTGGGGGTTTAAAAGAGAACAACGCATCTTTTATAACAATTTTGAATTACCATAAATTGTAGTAACATTTGCTTTTCTTCTAAGCAAATAAGAAAAGTATTTCTCATCTTTAAATATGGCATGTGTTGTTCCACTGTCAACTACACAAATATCCGCATGATCAGCTATTGATCCAAACAAAATTTGGGGCATATCCATATTTTCTTCAAAAAAGATATAAACAAAGTAAAATATTACTATTAAACAAGGCTATTATATTTACAAGGATTAGAAAAACATAAACATACCAACTAAACAAACAAAAAAACAAAATTATCTAGATTATTGCGGGCTCGTCACTGGTCATTTTTCCTTCAGGAAATACAAAGAAATCAGCTACATCCATATGCATAGGCTCATCATTATTGTCATGTATGGGCTTAACATTATCTTCAGAGATAAAGTTTGCTTCTGGATTATTATTATCCTTTTTCAAGGATGCCTGATAGAGTTGAACCAGATGCTTAGATGATCGACAGATACGTGACCAGTGCCCCAATCCTCCACATCTATGACATACACTTTCTGAATTTTTCCTTTGTATCACTTCTTGTTTTTCACCTTTGTTTTTATACTGCTGGTCATTTTTTGGTGCAAGACGACCATCATGATTATAATTTATTCTACGTCCACGATCACGATTGGAGTCACAACCTCTTTCTCGTTGGTGATAATTTGCCTGATTCACTTCAGGAAATGGCATAGAACCAACATGCCGACTTTCATGATTTTTCATCAATAGGTCGTTATGTTGTTCAACAATAAGAAGATGTGAAAGTAATTCATAATATTTTTTAAAACCCATTTCTCGATATTGCTGCAGGAGCATACTCGAGGCAGGAAATGTGGAGTATGTTTTCTCAAGCTTAGCATGCTCAGTGACATCTTCTCCGCATAAATTTAATTGTGATATAATTCTATACATGGAAGAATTATATTCAGTTATACTTTTAAAGTCTAGTAACCTCAAAGTAAACCAATCATGATGCGCCTGTGAAAGAATGACCAACTTCAGGTGGTCATATCTATCTTTCAAATTATTCCATAGTATAAGGGGGTCTTTAATAGTAAGGTATTGCATTTTCAACCCCTTGTCAAGATGGTGGCGGAGAAATATCATAGCTTTTGCACGATCTTGGCTGGATGCCTGGTTATTATCTTTGATGGTGTCTACCAGACCCATCGCATCCAGGTGGATTTCAGCGTCTAGTAGCCATGACGAGTATCCTTTCCCCGATATATCCAAAGCAACAAATTCAAGTTTAGAAATATTAGATATTTTTTATAAAAATAAAATTCTTATCCTTTTTACCTATTTAGAGTAGTTCGAATTGACAGAGTCTCATGCTGATAACGTGTTATAAAATAACTAATTAGCAAACTAAGATTAACAAATTAAAGTAAAAGGAAGAACAAGCAAAGAGATAGAGAGTAATGTATTGAAGTATGTATATCTTTCTTCATAAAATGTAGAGGCTATTTATAGCCAAAATGCTATGTACAAATGTATAACTTGGCCATCTAATTGGTCAAGTGATGGTATTCTCCTAATGAGTAAGTTCAACATGGCATGCACATTTGTTTTACACACAATTACAAGTGATGTAAGTCTTCTAATAGTTGGGGCCCATGTGGCATCCATATTTGCTTTACAACATGACTTTATTTTTTAGTTTGCTTTAAATTTTTATTTTGATAATGTCCAGAATCTATTTCACAACTAAATCTTGATATATCACAATTAAAACTTAATTTTTTTATACAAAAAAATTATTGTATTTTGTCTATTGTATTCCTTAGAAATGATTAAATTCTTGTCACTATCTAAACCATCATGAGAGGCACCCAAGCCCCAGTGAAAAAATCAATCACCTACTAATACGTAACTAAACAACTAAAAGTAACAATTCAGCAATTAAAGTCAACGTTCATAGCTAAATTCATTAACATAAAACATTTGTAGAATATTTCTCCTAAAATCTGAAAGTCATGTACCAAAATATCTAACATAGTCTAGAATACCGGATGCAACCCCAAAACAAAAGAAATTAAATTAAAAAAATGGAATAGAAAGGAAAGATGAATCCATGACATCCCGGAATAAGCTACCCACCCTTAGATTCAGAAATGTGGGATTCACAATTGAAATCACACATTCAGCAGCAGATGGAATATACCATGTGGATATGGCCGGCACTTGAGAACCATTGTTGGTCCCCAAGTGAACCCTCATCCTGGCTGACTACAAGCGGAAGACTAATTCGAGCATACATAAACATCAAACTGAAAGAAATGCTAGATCAATGGTGTATTAAGTCTCAAAACTCTCTGAATATACTGAGTATTAAACATAAGTTTTAAAGAAAACCTCCGGAACTGAAAGACTCTCCAAAATTGTCTATATATAAAGCCTCTACTATATATAGACGAGTGTCGAGACAAGACCCACGACTATTCAAAATGCTATTAATACTAACAACTCATAAAACTGTAGTCCTCTTGAAGCAAGAAGACCTCACTCGAAAGCTGACGAACGGATAAAGTGTCTCAAAAGAATCTTGTTGGAGATAAAATGTACTAGTATGTAATATAGCTGAATAACAAATAACTGAACTGAAACTCTAACAGTAACTCAACTGAAATATAATATAAATTATGATGGAAAAATCATTGAAGCTCTTACCAAAAGAATGCAATAATAGCATATGCTGAACTGAACGAGCTAAAAGAAATACTCAACTTAACTCAACTCAATGTAAAGCATGATTAGAGATAAGATCATTTAAAGCTTCACAAAGTACAATATAATAACTCAAAGAAAATTGTATGTGAAAATACAATGAAAGTACTCTTTACTCTATTAGGGAGTTTCTCTAACTGACAGCCATCAATATGAGCTACGTGATGATACAACGTCTCACCTATGCTGTCAGAACTGTCTTATACCGTGCCAGGATATAGAATCTCTCAACTTAGTTGATCCACTAATCAATAAAGTTTAATGTAAAAAGTATGATCCTTTACTCATGTTGGCAAGACATGGTTTATGAGGATTTTGAGTTGTTTGAACTCATCCCTATATCGGTGCTCAATACTACTCCCAATAATATATATGCTCATGCTCAAATGTATAAAACATACTCTTTCTCTGATTTGAGATAATTACTCAAACTATCCTCTTAAAAGAGGTAACTGCTCTGAAATATCGCTGAACTCATAAACTCATTTAGAAATCAAAGTTTCTCTTTTTTCAATATAACAAAATGATACATTTTGGGACTACTTAGTTCCCCTATAATCTTTCTCAAATTAGCTTTTTTCAACTCCTTTTCAAGACTCCTCTTAGCTTTCTCAGAACTCAGTTTAAAATAAAAATGTTGGCTTTAAAAGATTCTCAAAAATTATAACTCAAAATAAGGTTCATGTTGAAATATAGAGATGAACAAATCAACTCAAGGATATCAATAACAATATAGAAAAAACTCAATACTCAACGATACTACTCATGTCAAGAATACTCAAATAATACAATAAAATTAGGGATCTCAATGTATAATAATATATATAACAACTCATGATCAAGGATATAGAACTCAGAATCAATAACATAACTCATAGAAAGAATTCTCAAAACTAAGGGTATAACCCTTGATTAGACTTTTAATGACTAAATTGAGATGTAGGGCGTGAGGACGAACTCAGTCCATCACTATGAATAGCCTTACATACCTGATTGTGAAGCTTTTAGAACGGAAACTTTGGTGGAGACTTGATTTATCTTGAGCTTGAAATCTTGGGGCTTGTTCCTGAGAGAAGAAACTCTTCTATGAAGTTCTTAGAGTGGAAGAACTTGGGAAAACCTTGAGTGGAAGACTTCTCTTTGTATCTTGAATTTTTGGCATGAAAGTTTTAGGGTTCTTGATGAAGAAGAAGAACACAATGTGAGTTTTAAGAGAATTTCTAGATACTTGAAGGTTTAGATTAATGATTTTGAGAGGAAAACTTGTTACTTGAATGATATACACTGTTAAGACACTAAAAAATGACTTAGAATAGGGTTAAAAAGCTTGGAAAAGGACCAAAATTACCCTAGGACGTGTATAGGAAGTTGCTGATTTTTTTTTGCAGAAATCCTTCACGTAAGGGTCTACCAATCGTCGAAATATCTACCATTCGTAGGTCCAGTTGTAGTTCAATGACTGGCTGTCAAAGCTTCTCTAAAACATGCATAACTTCTTAATCCGAACTTGAGATGAGGCAAACTTGGTGACGTTTGGAAGAAGATTCATAGACCTTTGATTTGATAGGTCATGGGCCACATAATTCTCTTTTGAGCTGAGAGATATTGTTGTTTGAAGTTGACCTAAGTATAATCTTAATTTGAAACTCAATCGGTAAGAAAACTTTCAACTTAACTTTGTGCTAGGGGGTTCTAGTGACCTTAATTATGTGTAAAAATGTTGGGGGTTTATATTTATAAAGGTTAGAAAAATACTTAAAATAACTCCTCTTAAAAACTAACAGAAGCCATCTACGAACTGTACAAAAGTCTACGGGCCATAGACCCTCTCATAGGAATATGTTGAGTTTTCTGGATTTCTTACGTTGGGGATTACGGACCCTTTCTACGGTCTGTAAGAACTTTGACGGGTCCACCCTCTTGTCCGTAGAAAGTTTACTGGAAGTGTTTCAGGACTTGATTTCCTTGAGGCCCTTCTACGAACCATAGACGTTTCTACGATTCGTAGGTCATCTCGTGAACCTTAGACCTGAGAATAGGGCTGCGTATTGGTCATTTCGGTTCAGATTTGGAATTTATCAGTTATCGGTCATGCTAAACTATTATGGAACCGTTAAGATATCAGTTTATCGGTTATTGATCGTTATCAGTTCAATTATCGGGTTAACCATTAATAGTTCACACAATTTTTATTGAGAATTACTAATGGACTAATCATTAATTAACAGTACGCATTAGCTAGTAGTCACTGATGAAATTTTCCCTGTTAGTCCATTACTACATAAAACACTTAATAAAACTCCATATTAACCTGTACAGAGATGTCAATATTGCCCGAACTAGCAAACTCAAAAGGATTCCTCTTAACAACCAAGCCAATTTCGATATGAACTATAAAGAGAAACCATTACAACACTACTAACGAAAACCATTAATGATCATGAGACCATTACTAATAAAAACTTTTTCATTGCAGATTGTAGTATTGCAATATTGCAGGAATATCTCACTAACTCACTCACTGTAATGAGAAGATAAAAACAAAGACTTAAAGTAAGGGAATCAACCATTTGAACCTCAATTTAGACACTTAGAGAATGATATTCAATATAACTCACCGACGTGGGAGCAGTGACAGAGAATCAATGAGTGATGTCGCAGCTTTAGAATATTATTGTGAAATTTGAGTGTCAACTATAAAGTCACTGTAAAGAGTTTGAAGGCTGAAGTGTAAACCCTAAAGACTGAAAGTGCCTAAGGCCTTAAGTGATATAAATATAATTAATTAAACTTCTTATCAGGTTATCGGGGCACCCGATTAGAAATATGGCCAAACCGAGACCCGAACTGTTAAGCCGATAAGAAGTTTATAGTAAACTGAGACCCAAACTATTAAACCATTAACCCGAACCATTGACCCAATAACCAAATTATCATTTTGGATTATCAATTTCAATTTTGTTTTTAACAGTCCTACCTAAGAACCAATTTTCAAGAGCATGGTTGATTAACGTTTCAAGTACACCTCATCCGATTCTAGGTGCAACGATCGTTATTCAGTATAAAACCCAACGAAGAGTTAGGATCGAACCCACATGGAGTGGTACGTGTATAAAATTCAGTTATGAAGTTATAAAGTGGTCTATTCAGTTATAGGAATAGAATTTATCAAAAAAACATGCAAATAAATCTAAGGGGTGACAATGAATGTTAGATGGGGGAGTTTAGATTGTTAACTATCAGCTACAACACAAGCAAAACAAATGTAATATCAATATATAGAGGAATTCTTGGGATGTGATCGATTATAGAAAAATTTCACTGTATGGGTAATTGAAATTACTAACAAATAGCTAGATATCAGCGGGTAGGCTAGACTATAGATGCAATAGTTTTAACTCGAACAACTACTACGAATCAGGTGATTTCTTTCGAACATCAACAAGCTTAGCAAATAAGAACAACCCACACCTTAATTCATCCACTCTCTCGAGCTATATGGGTAGAATCAGATTTAGGATTTACTCTTTCGAGCTAAACCCATATCAACCCAATAACTACAACCATTAATCGAAAGCTTTGGTTCTAAAACTTCTCTCTCAAGCAAGCCCAAAACTCTATACTAGAATTGCATTTGCAACTACAATTCATAGATTTTAACACAGCTATCAATTAAAACCCACTTCAATTAAGCATTAAAATCAGTAAATAACAATACTCATAAGCTAATTCAGCCCATAATCACATGATCACACCCCAAGAATTGGGGTTTTAGCTAAACATCATAAAAAGGTAAAAACAATTACCAACTCGATTTTCCATCAGCTGGGTAAGAGTCTTCAATCCTTTACAATATTTTCCAAGGGTTAAATTCAAAGACCCACTTACAAATCCTCAAAGTTTTCAATAAGAATTCAAAAACTAGAAGAAAAACTCTCTCACTAGAACTTGGGGATCAAAAACTATATGGGAACTTTTGGAACTAAAGAGCACTCGAGGACTCCTCAAAATTTCTTTTAAAATCCAATTTATAGTTGCCTGCATTTTGGCATGAAAGTCCACTTGGCGGTATAAGCCGCGCCTCGCCGAGTGGTTCGGTGATCCGCTGTTTGGTTTTTTCCATCGCCATTTTGCATTGGTCCTCAGCATCTCAGGTCCTGTAACTTTGGGCGATCAAAATTGCCATCGCAAAGTTGATCAACGATTCACCGGCTGCCCATTTCTGTCGCCAACTTGGTTCTTCCCCAGGGCTGGAGTGCTGAAACTTTGGGCGAGCTAAAGAGCCACTCGGAGGTGCACCGAGTGGTCTTGGCGATCACCAGGATCACTTTTTCTTCACTTCTTCAGCTTTTTAGTTCCTTTTTGTCCGGTCATGTCCTTGCCTTGCTCCTTAGCCTTAATAGATGCAAATCAACACTTTAACATCATTTTAGGGCATAAATTAGGCATTTGAGGACACTTATGCTATTAAAACAAAGCCCAAATGAGTCAAAATCTCAGACTCATCAACACCCCCAACTTAAAATTTTGCTAGTCCTCAAGTAAAACTCAAGATCAATCAGTTCAACAAGGATGTCTACAAACAGTGCTGAATACGACTCAACATAAATGCACACAACAAGGTTCAAACTACTCATGCAATGATCAATTGTGCACTCAAAGTATCAAATTGTGACTTACCATCATCAAGTGTACTCAAGCTCACAATGCTTGCTTCAAATGCAAGTACAAGCTCAACAAAGGTATTCAAATGCCCTCACAACAAAGATGATCCATATTCACACAAACTTTCTCCACAATTTAAAGTCTCGGAATCACGTACAACTCTCACACTCACAAAGATGAACACATACATAACTCCACCCATAGGCTTGCCCTTATTTTCCAATCAACATTCGTTTCAGCTCACTCAAGATCAAAAAGGGCTTTTTAAGGCTTGTAATGAGGGTGAGTGCAAAGGTATGACAATTTAGGCTTAGTGGCTTCTACCTTCATGAAGTATGGCTTGAAAATCATTTTCTCATTTTCTTCCTCATTCAAACATGATCATAATCCACCCCATTATTTTCACCACTTTATTTCGCAACTTTTTCTCTTTTTCAGTCTTTTCTTTTCTTTCTTCTTTTTCATTTCTTTTCTCTTTTTGCCTTTTTGTTATATATATGGAGGGGTTCCATTATTTTTCAAAACAATCCAACTCGGGGGAATATTTCTCACTTTTTGATTCTCCTTCTTTTTCACCACACCCCCAACTTAGGCTTTTGTCTTAAGTTGGCTATTCAAACAAACCATTCTTCATGAAAGTTATGGGTGAAAGGTTAAAGGGAGGTCACAATTGTTCAAGTTTCTTCCAAAAAAATGTTAGGCTCAAAAGGTGCCAAGCAAGGTTCACACATCTCACAAGGTTGGCCACAAAGAGGTATGTTGTCAAATAGGCTCACTCTTCAAATTTTTTGCCTAAGATCATGTCTATCGGTTGCCTCACTCAATCAATCGGACCAACGGGGCAAATTCTAGGTGTCATCATGCACAATGTTCAAAGAAACATCAGCACACAAGGCATTGATAAAATTATCAAAGAAGACTCCACACTTTCTAGCTAGCGTGCAATGTTCATCACAAGAGACTCATTCGACAACCGGCTAGTCACAACGAGATGCTAAAAGTTCACATATTGCCTATGTAACTTTGTTTGCCTCAACATAGCCGTACATTCATTTTGTTCGAGTCATCAATATTGACCACAACCGACACTCAAATTTGCACAAGAACAACCACAATCACACACAAAAGAGGTGGCAAAATTTTAAAAATTTGGTTCAAAACCATTTTCTATCAAAACAATGGGCCATAAGCCATGAACAACCGCAATACCACAACCAAGATGTATATATATAAACCAATAAGCTCACTATTCACAAAAACAGCCCACAAAATAGGTAGGTATGGCAATACCTCACTCCACCAACAAAAAAATGCAGTTGTCCTGAAATGCAACTAAAAACAGAAACAATCAACAAAAGTAACAGAGAGGGAGGGAAAAGGTCATCCTGCCAGGCTAAGCCTGGGGTGAAGTCTGCATGTCCGTCGCTTCATCTGTCTGGGCATCATTGCCCGGTATCACATCATCCTTAGCTCCGCTGGAGCCAACCATCAAAGTATCTTTCAGAGAGGCCTGTCTAGCTGTCTTGTACATGGCACCCTCTAAGTCAACCAAGTCCTCGTAAACAGCCTCCTCTTGATCACCAAGCTGCTCCTCATCTGTCTCAGCCTCAGACTCAGCAGCAGCATCATCGGGTCTAACCTCATCTTCGGTCGTAGTAGCCGGAGGCACATCCAAACAGGCTGGAATATCTGCACTCGGGTCATCTGGGATCTCCACTGTCCCAAATAGTGAGGTAAAATCGGTGGACTTCAACTGGTCCACATCCTTTCTCAACCCAATAATATCGGCCTTCAAGGCCGTCACCTCATTAGTAGCTCCCTCCCCTCTCTCACACACCTCTACTCTCGCCGTAATGGAATCAATCAAAGCTCTGAGAGGTGTCAAAGCATCAACAATGGCTCTCTCGATCATCCCAGGAACCGCGGCCTCTAATCGGGAGGCACGTGTATCAGTAGACTGGGCTAGATGCCCCATCTTGAATAACATCACATGGGTGATCAGAGGTCGGGATGCAGAAGTAACAGCAGTAGAAAATCTAGGGGGTGAGGGAGCAACAGAAGTATCCGGAGTGTCGGAAGGAGCAGAGCTAGAGGTACCTGAAGGCTTAGTGGCCGGAGTAGGCATGGCTGCCTCTACAGGCAACGTAGCAATATCAACCTCCGGGGATGTGTCCACCGGGGATGCTCTCCTCCTATCAGCCTCATCCCTCTGGTACTCAGCCTCAATACGCCGGATGTCAGTAGATGAGATAAGTGTCACCTCCACATTCATCTTCTCATATCGAGGAACACGGGCCCGTTTGAATAGTTCGGTGATCAACATAGGGAAGGGGAGAGACGTCTGGCGTTTCTTGGCCCTTATGGTCATCTCTTGCTCAATCAACATCCCTAAATTTAACTCTTGATGACTAATGATAGACCCTAGACAAGCTGTCTTTGGGTGTCTGAGGATAGACTCATTCTGGGACGGCATGAGTGTGTTGCTGATAAACCCAAACCAGTACCTAGCTTCCACATTAAGATCTTTCTTCTCTATTTTCGCTCCGGCCTCAATCCATCTCGGGGTGACATCAAAGAGAAGGGGTGCCAGCCAACCCTTAAGATCCTCCAACGTCTTCTTCTTGATTAAATCAATATAATCGTGCACAAAGTCATAAGTGCATCCTAGGACAACATTGATGTCAGAACTGTCGCACTTCACCTTCTTGCCTCAGACCATGACATAATCAACCGGCTTGAACATGCTGGCTTTTTTCTTCCCCTGAGGGACCAACTCACCATAGGCTGAATAAAACTACCGGACTCAATTAGGAATGTAAGGACCCCGGGGTTTGGTGAAAATATCAAACTTGTGGAACTTGATAGTGTTCCACACCTCCGGATATCTGTCCACCACACCGTCGGTAGACAATCTCTTTTCTTCCAAAATAGTCCTCAAACCCTCAGCCTTTAGTCGGTTGAGTGACCGGGGAGGAGGATGCTGAATTGGTGGAGCTGGAACCACCGTCTGTGCCGGAGGAGGCACTGGAGCTGAAGTTGGAGGGGTAGGCTCTGGAATCCTATACGGATCATGAAAAGATTTGGAGCGTAGCTCCACTCTCCGGGCCTGTAGCAGTTGATCATCCTTAGGCTCAGAGATAGAAGCATGAGAATCATATGAATCCCCCTCGCTGTCTGATGAGGTGAGGTGAGTCTCGTAGACCCCCTCACTGTCTGAGCTTGCCTCCTCCGGAGGCACAACTACGGGCTCCTTGCCTTTACCCTTGCCTCCCTTTTGAGGTAGCTTGTTGCCTTTGCTCGGGATGTAGTTGCATCCTCATTTATAACCACTCCACGTGCCCGCTTTCGGGGTGGCATGTCTCTTCCGGACACTTTGGGTCTATCCATTTCTGCAAACAACATAGAAACATATTAGAAAAAGTTCCAGAAAAAGTACATAATACAAGTTACAGAAAGACTCGCCGAATCACTTTGGTGAGCCAAATCGGGCTCGCCGAAAGGTTCAAAACAAAAATTTCAAAAATTCAAAGCTGGTTGGCGATATCCAGGACCATTCGACGAATCGCCGACACCAAGGCGGACTGGAAGTAGTCCGCCGAAAGTTACAGTTTATTTTTAGGGATTAGGGGCGCAGAAAGGCGATCAAGAAGGACTTTCGGCGAGCACATGTGTATTGCCGAAAGTTACAGACCATAAACTCAACAATTAGAGAAATTAAAGGCAATCTAGGGGGAGTTAGGCGAACCGCCGAACCAATCGGCGAGCTCGACCCAGCTCGCCAAATGGCCCTTTGTGCCAGTTTTTGACCCCTTACTTCAAAATTCAACCCGCAGCCTATGAAAACAAAATTAAACATATACACTATGAAATTAAGGTCAGACCCATACTACCCATGCCTTCGGGGTACTCAGACTTCCCCCGATTTGGCCAAAATTGGCCATTTGACATCTTTTGCCCTTAAGAATGACGTCAACCGCTCCATCATTAGGCAAAATACGTAATTTGGCACAATTAGGGGTTACTCAAACTTCACCCCACTAGATCCAACACATATTTAGCACAACCCAACAATTTAAAAATGATTTCAACAAGCAAAGACACGGGACTCGATCATTTACAAACAATTAGGCACAAAACCGATTCATTACAGGCAATCCAACAGTTAAACAACGATTATCCAACAATATTCAACAACAAATTACCACTTGCATTCGAGTTCACCCACATATAGAATTTGGGGTTAGGAAAAACCAACATTTTATGCCGAAATGAGATTTGTAAAGCTAGGCGGCAAAGTAAGATCCAAATTCCATCCCCGAGCAAAGAATCCAAACGGTATGAGAGTAAAAATGCAATAAAAATACAAAAGATATAATATAGCGTGTGAGAGTATGAAAGTTAAAAATGACAGAAGATGAAGGAATTTGAAATTTTAAACCGTTTAGCCTTTAAAACCTTTCAGTTCACGCTCCATTCGGCGATATAAGTCGAGCTCGCCAAACCATTCGGTGATGCGCCGAGTGGTATTTTGGCTCGCCGAGTTTTACAGAACTCCCAGCAATTTTGGGGGTTCAAACGACGGACAAAGTTGGGCTCGCTGACCTGTACGGTGAGTCGCCGACTAAGCTTTTAGATTGCCGAGTTTTACAGAATTTTCCATCAAGCTGGGTGGTTCCAACGGTGGTCCATGTCAGGGCTCGCCGACCTCTTCAGCGATTCACCGACTGGATTATGGGCACTGAAGTAATAGCTTCTGAAACCTCAGCCACGTCTCGTGGATTGGTTTGCCTTCCAAGCGTTTGTACCCTTGAATGCTATTCCTTATGGTCATCATCCTTGATGGGGGAAAGTACCTCACATAGAAACCAGGAATCAACTCATCCCAAGTGGTAATGGAGTTTCTCGAAAGATCAGCCAACCACTTTGTGGCTTCTCCCATAAAAGAGAATGGAAATAATCGAAGACGGACCAATTCTTGAGAAATGTTTTTGAACGAGAAAGGTCCATAAACGTCAACGAAATTCCTAACATGCTCATGGGGATCCTCATGAGCCAGCCCTCCAAACAATCCTTTCAATTATAGGAGCTGAAGCATTGTGCTAGTGATGTGAAAAATAACATTCCCTTCAACAGGAAGTAGACGTATAGCTCCGACACCACCCAATTGGATAGGGTCATTAACATCATTCAAATTACCTATATCGTCTTGGTGGCCCACTTGGCTACCATTGCTCCCGTTTACGCTCATTTCTTCATCTGTTCAACACAACCAACACAAACACAAACAACGTAAGTCGATTCAACTATAACACAAAAAGAACACAATTTAAACTTCAATAATAGAATTTCAAACAACACCACTCCCCGACAGCGGTGCCATTTTGATTAACGTTTCAAGTACACCTCATCCAATTCTAGGTGCAACGATCATTATTCAGTATAAAACCCAACGAAGAGTTGGGGTCTAACCCACATGGAGCTGTACATGTCTAAAATTCTGTTGTGAAGTTATAAAGTGGTCTATTCGGTTATAGGAATAGAATTTATCAAAAAAACATGCAAATAAATCTAAGTGGTGATAACGAATGTCAGATGAGGGAGTTTGGATTGTTAACTATCAGCTACAACACAAGCAAAACAGAGGTAATATCAATATAGAGAGGAATTCTCGGGATGTGATCGATTATAGGTAAATTTCACTATATGGGTAATTGAAATTACTAACAAATAGCTAGATATCAGCGGGTAGGCTAGACTATAGATGCAATAGTTTTCTCTCGAACAACTACTACAAATCAGGTGATTTTTTTCGATCATCAACAAGCTTAGCAAATAAGAACAACCCACATCTTAATTCATCCACTCTCTCGAGCTAGATGGGTAGAATCAGATTTAGGATTTACTCTTTCGAGCTAAACCCATATCAACCCAATAACTACAACCCTTAATCAAAATCTTTGGTTCTAAAACTTCTCTCTCAAGCAAGCCCAGAACTCTATACTAGAATTGCATTTGCAACTATAATTCATAGATTTTAACACATATATCAATTAAACCCCACTTCAATTAAGCATTAAAATCAGTAAATAACAATACACATAAGCTAATTCAGCCCACAATCACATGATCACACCCCAAGAATTGGGGTTTTAGCTAAACATCATAAAAAGGTAAAAATAATTACAAACTTGATTTGCCATCAACTGGGTAAGAGTCTCCAAGCCTTTTCAATATTTTTCAAGGGTTAAATTCAATGACCCACTTACAAATCCTCAAGGTTTTCAATAAGAATTCAAAAACTTGAAGAAAAACTCTCTCACTAGAACTTGGGGATCAAAAACTATATGGGAACTTTCGAAACTGGAGAGCACTGGAGGATTGAGAACTAAGAACTCCTCAAAATTCCTTTTAAAATCCAATTTATAGTTGCCTGCGTTTTGGCCTGGATGTATACTCGGTGGTATAAGTCGCGCCTCACCGAGTGGTTTGGCGATCCGCCGCTTGTTCTTTTCCATCGCCATTTTGCATTGGTCCTCAGCATCTCAGGTCCTGTAACTTTGGGCGATCGAAGCTGCCATCGCGGAGTCGATTGGCGATTCGCCGACTGCCTATTTCTATCGCCAACTTGGTTCTTCCATAGGGCTCGAGTGCTGGAACTTTGGGCGAGCTAAAGAGCCACTCGCGGTACGCCGAGTGGTCTTGGCGATCACCAGGATCGCTTTTTCTTCACTACTTCAGCTTTTAGTTCCTTTTTGTCCGGTAATGTCCTTGCCCTGCTCCTTAGCCTTCATAGCTGCAAATCAACACTTTTACACCAGTTTAGAGCATAAATTAGGCATTTGAGGACATTTATACTATTAAAATAAATCCCTAAATGAGTCAAAATCTCAGACTCATCAATGGTTCCACGGACCCACCTATGGTCCGTAGATACCTTTACCGGCTTTAGATGCCTTTCGTGGCACCAGACTGTAGAAAATTTTCAAGGTATGATTTGAGGTAGAATTTTTGGGGTGTTACAATATCTCCCCCTTTGGGATCAGTCGTCCTCGAATGAAGATTAAACTGAGATGGAAGGGAAAGGAATTACTCTTACTATCTTTCTGAGTGATGAACTTTACTTCTAACATAGATGGAATGATTCATACGAAGATTTTGAAACTGGACCAGAGCACGCTTGGCACGAAGCTCACATAAGATTTCAAGATTACATGACATGACATGAAACAAGGGTATCCGGGCAAGAAGTAAGAATATGACTACTATGCCTTGAGTGATATGACTGGTAGCTTTTAAGCTTAGCAACACTTCTCAACTATGCTCTCATTTCTGATTACTACACTTCATTAGTTGCAACTCATAACTCCCACTAGTATATATGACTACTCTTACAAATATCTAAGTCAAATCGCTTGCTCTTACTGTGTTCAATCCTAATCTCTAAATCCCAAGGTGCTAAACATTAGATGGTTATACTAATCTAAACCATAAGATTCATGTTCTATACCTCTATAGGGAATCTCATCCCAAGAATACTTCTCCTTATAACCGCATTCAACCAACCTCGAGCCCATATCAAGAAACACCTAATGCATCATGCATTTGTCTGCATGTTAACAACGCCACATTCAAGCCTAGTACTATAACCACTCCATGGAATCCTACTAATCAATCCTTCTAAGAATTTCTCATTCTCTTATCATCTCTACCAACTGAAATTTCACACATTACTATCAGGAACCGACTAATTGCTCTCATTTAACTATTACTCATAGTAAAACCTCATCCCCTTCTTCCTCCATATTTATAACCTTAGATGGAATAAGCCAACCTTCTCCTTCTATCACTACTCAACTACTATCATCAGCATCACTATCAAAATTGAAAAGGATCATTGAGAGATCTTAGAGCGAAAGATCATAAGCACGATTCATTTGAGAAATCTGACATAAGAATATGCATGATATAACATTATGTTGCTTTCCATTGACATCAAATCATGAATTTGCATTACTGAGCATACTATGAGACATGAGTGCTTATATGAATATGTTCATACCATGAGGCTAATATCTATAACTATATGGAGTAAGATTGAGATCAATGAGATAAAGTCTTTGCCCCTCACTCTCAGAACTGAGCATAAATGTGAATCTCTCTGAAGTGTATGAGCACAAGTCTGGGAGACAATTCTGATATTACAAACATCAATAAGATATTGGAATGACTGAACATTGAGGAATACATAAGATTATGAATGGATTGATATATCTCTAAAACTCTTTTTGAACACATTGTTATCCGATTCTCAACATTTGACTTGGTTTCTCATCTTATCATCTCCCCCCTTAGGTCTAAAGCTGATACTTTCAAGATATGGATCTATTCCATCATCTCTAAGCTAGTCTATATTTGCTCTACTGTAATACTCGAAAAAGGCTTATCTCATGGCTACCGAACTCTTCATGTACATGTACTAGGTTTCCTTCTAAGACCTCTTTCTAAGATGCTTCTCTTAACCTCTCCTCATTGGCTTATAAGGCCGCTTCATCTAACTCTTAAGGGAAAAGAAATAATGGTTACATCAGTCTACTCCATATTAACAGCTCAAATATACTATCTAGGTACACATGAAAAATCATTAACTTAATTGGAACCTCGTCTGACTACATACGATCTCAAGTACACCTCTTAAGGCATTTGCTAATCTAATTACTTAGCCACACTTTGTTGCTCTCATCTAAGAGTCATAATACCACAGTTGTACCCCTCACACTTATCAAAAAGTAACACCTTAATGTCTCACCTAATTTATGTCGAACCTACTAGATCAGATCTCAGACTAACATCATCACCCTCATGTTGCCATCCTTTTGATCATGACACTTATCTTAAATTCAAGCTTAGTGTCTAGTACTAAACACAAATATCAATATAATTTCTCACATACTATACTCACTTACAACTACTAGATAAAAATTAAGAAACACTCGCCCACTAAGACCTCATGATAGGTAGTCGATCTTTATCTCTCAGTCTACATATTTACAGTTTACCGTCACATTCCATTTCACAACTCAAGTACTATTTACCCATTCACTATACATCATTGCCTAATTAGTTTTATAACCCTCTGAATATCATGGGGCTCTCCCTTAAAAATCATAAGCATAGCTTAGATCTATCACGATATGACTACTGTGCTCTTTTATTCAACACCTATACTTGGTCTTCACTAACACAATGGTACATCGACATAAACTCCCTTCTCGTTAAAGTATACATTAACTCATCCTGACTAGTACCTATTACTCCACCTTTTATTAAGAAATCTACATACACTCAACACTTCTGAGTCTACCCATAAGGAAAACTCCTCATTAATAACTTACTGGGTGCATGACTGAAACTACACTGTTTACTGAATAACTATCCTCATTTCTTAGGTTACTACACCTCTAAATGCATATTTCTAACTCTGGGCACTTTTACTACTGCTGCTTATAACATCGTAACTCATACTATCCTTTTGGATGAAAACACTACCCAAGCTCTACAACATACTTCCCCCTTGAAGGGTATCACCTGAAACAAGGCTTAGAGAAGAGAGTATGGAAGTACATCTCGCTTTTAGCTCAAACTCACGATTCATATGAATAAGAGTGCATTTTTTTGAATCTAAACACTTAAGCTCCATCAGGGGCTTCTCAAGCCCCTCTGTAGTCTCATGGCTTTATGAAGACTTTTGCTTAGAGTAACTCATCGATAAGGATCAAGCCTTTCAACCAACTTGAGTATGAGAGACAATCAAATGGATTTAAGAAAAGCACAAGTATGAATAAGTTCCTTATGACACAGTTCTACGGCACGATTTAAAGCATGAAATAAGGAAAACTTTTCTTAAATGTCTGTAGTCCCTCATTTATAGAAGTGGGACCCTCAAAACCATAAATAAAATCTTACTAACACGGCTTCATAGACACCCTAGGACACTTGAACTCTATGCTCTGATACCAAGTTTGTTACAATCTGAGCCTACACCCTGGACGTGGACGGCACTTGAGAACCATTGTTGGTCCCCAAGTGAACCCTCATCCTAGCTGACTACAAGTGGAAGACTAACTAGAGCATACATAAACAAAAAACTAAAGGAAATGCTAAATAAACAGTGTATAAGTCACAAAACTCTCTGAATATACTGAGTATTAAACATAAGTTTTAAAGAAAACCTCTGAAACTGAAAGACTCTCCAAAATTGCCTATCTATGAAGCCTCTATTATATGTAGACGAGTGTCAAGACAAGACCCACGACTATTCAAAATGCTACTAATACTAACAACTCATAAAACTGGAGTCTTCCGGAAGTAAGGAGACGTCACTCGGAAGCGAACGAGCGGATGAAGTGATCTCAAAAGAATCTTGTTGAGGATCCTAAGTACATATATCTGCATCATAAAAAAATACAGGTCGAATGACATCAATACATGAAATGTACGAGTATGTAATATAGCTGTTTAACAAATAACTGAACTGAAACTCTAACAGTAACTCAACTGAAATATAATATAAATCATGATGAAAAAATCATTTTAACTCTTACCAAAAGAATGCAATAATAGCATATGCTAAACTGACTGGGCTGAAACAAATACTCAACTCAACTCAACTCAATGTAAAACATGATTAGAGATAAGATCATTTAAAGCTTCACAAAGTACAATATAATATTCAAAGAAAATTGTATGTGAAAATACAATGAAAGTACTCTTTACTCTATTAGGGAGTTTCTCTAACAGACAACCATCACGATGAGCTACGTGATGATACAACGTCTCGTCCGTGCATCCAGAAATGTCCTATACCGTACCGGGATATAGAGTCTCTCAACTAAGTGGATCCACTGAGCAATAATGATTCATCTAAAAGTATGATCCTTTACCCATGTTGGCAAGACATGGTTTATGAGGATTTTGAGTTGTCTGAACTCATCCCCATATCGGTGCTCAATACTACTCCCAATAATATATATGTTCATGCTCAAATGTATAAAACATACCCTTTCTCTGGTTTGAGATAATTATTCATACTATCATCTTAAAAGAGGTAACATCTCTGAAATATCTCTGAACTCATAAACTCATTTAGAAATCAAAGTTTCTCTTTTCTCAATGTAACAAAATGATACATTTGGGACTACTTAGCTCCCTTATACTCTTTCTCAAATCATTTTTTCAAACTCCTTCTCAAGACTCATCTTTGCTTTCTCATAACTCTGTTTAAAACAAATATATTGGCTTTAAAAGACTCTAAAAAATTATAACTCAAAATAGGGTTCATGTTGAAATATAGAACAATTCAACTCAATGATCTCAATAACAATATAGAAAAAACTCAATAATCAGAACTCAAGAACTCAATACTCAACGATACTACTCATCTCAAGAATACTCAAATAATACAACAAATCATGGATCTAAATGTAAAATAATATATATAACAACTGATGATCAAGGATTTAGAACTCAAAATCAATAATATAACTCATAGCAAGAATATTTGAAACTAAGGGTATATCCCTAGATTAGACTTTTACTGACTGAATTGAGATGTAGGGCGTGAGGACGAACTCAGTCCATCACTATGACTAACCTTACATACCTGATTATGAATCTTTTAGAACAAAAGCTTTGGTGGAGACTTGATTTATCTTGAGCTTGAAATCTTGGGGATTGATCTTGAGAGAAGAAACTCTTTTATGAAGTTCTTGGGAAAACCTTGGGTGGAAGGCTTCTCTTTGTATCTTGAATTTTTGGAATGAAAGTTTTAGGGTTCTTGACGGAGAAGAGGAACCCTAGGTGAGTTTTAAGAGAATTTCTAGATACTTGAAGGTTTAGATTAATGATTTTGAGAGGAAACTTTGTTACTTGAATGATATACACCGTTAAAACACTCAAAAATGACTTAGAATAGGGTTAAAAAGCTTGGAAAAGGACCAAAATAACCCTGGGACGTGTACAAGAAGTTCCTGAAAAAATATTGTAGAAATCCTTCTCGGAAGGGTCTACCAATCTTTGAAATATCTACAATTCATAGGTCTGTCGTAGTTAAATGACTACCTGACATAGCTTCTTTAAATCATGCATAACTTCTTAATTCGAACTCACAATGAGGCAAACTTGGTGGAGTTGGAAAGAAGATTCATAGATCTTTAATTTAATAGGTTATGGGTCACATAATTCTCTATGAGCTGAGAGATATTGTTGTTTGAAGTTGACCTAACTAGAATCTTAATTTGAAACTCAATTGCTAAGAAAGCTTTCAACTTAACTTTGTGCTAGGGGTTCTAGTGACCTTAATTAGGTGTAAAAATGTTGGGGGTTTAGATTTATAAAGGTTAGGAAAACACTTAAAATAACTTCTCTTAAAAATTGATAGAAGCCATATACGGTCCGTACAAAAGTCCACGGGCCGCAGACCCTTTCGTAGGTACATGCTGAGTTTTCTGGATTTTTTAAGTTGGGGATTACTGACACTTTATACGGTCCGTAAGAAGTTTGACGGGTCATCCTGCTCGTCTGTAGAAAATTTACTGGGAGTCTTTCAGGACTTGGTTTCCACGAGGTCCTTTTACAAACCGTAGATGTTTCTATGACCCGTAGGTCATCTCGTCGACCTTAGACTTGAGAACCAACTTTCAAGAGCATGGTTCCACAGAATCACCTATGGTCCGTAGATACCTCTACGGGCCATAGATGCCTTTCGTGGCACTAAGACTGCAGAAAATTTTTAAGGTTTGATTTGAGGTAGAATTTTCGGGGTGTTACATTAACAACCACATAAAACATGTCCAACATCATCACAATGTATAAACTTCTTCACTCATGGAACCCACACAAAGAAGAACAATCAACATATACTATCTGTGGTACTGAGCCAACTAATGTAGAATATGTATCAGGCGTGGTGTCCGAGCCAACCGAAAATCTATACCAGGTATGATACCTAAGCCAACTAATAGATATTCTGTACCAGGTGTGGTACATGAGCCATCGAGAATAATAGACATCACACAATCACAACCACAATGAATACAACCATACTTGTAAGACCAAGAGTAATAAAGACAAGTTCATCGCATGAGATCGACAATGAAATATCATTTCACATTCGTCCCTTTTTACTCCCTAACCACATATTGTACTAAACATACAAATAAAAAAGTCAACATGCACACATAACGTAAATTGAGAAACAACTCAACTATCACCTACCTCGAATCAAGTCCAAATGCTCTACTGAACCTGAGCCCTCTTATTGTTGTGAAGCTTTAGCTTGTTCTTGATCTAGAAACAATAATACAATACAAAATCAACCCCAAATGGCCTAAATAACAATCGATTATATCTTAAACCCAAAGTCAGGCCAATCTCAAGATCATTCCGCCCATACTAGGGCTTTCCCACTGATAATTCATCAAGAACTACCAATTTAGGGTCACATTAGTGAAATAAGGTTATAAAATCATGAATAAATTATTTTTCATTAACGCTTAAGGTTCTACAACCTAAAGTTCTAGCTACACCGAATTTTTTCCTACCTAGGTTACGCAATACCCTCCCCTAGGGTGAAAATTATCAATTCTAAGGTATAGGAATCGAAGTACAGATTAGGGGAACAAATCACCTATCTTTACGAAGAATCTTGATGAAAAATTGATGAAATTCTCCCCAAATTTCCACTGTCCTTCCCAAAAACATTCTTGGGTGAGAATGAACGTTTTCGGGAAAGTTTCTGCTTTTACAGTGACTTACCCTCCCATAGCGGTCCATTCCCGCAATAGCAGCATCGCCATAGCGAAAGTTGCCCGATATAGTGGAGTTGACCGTCCTTGACTTCCTCTATGGCGAGAGTTTTTCTGCTATAACGGTCGTCACTCAGTGGTGTGCCACCCACCTTAGTGGCTGACATGGGACAGAAACTCAAAAATCCTCCCATTTTTCTATTTTGCAACATACCTTCAAACCTTCACTTTTCAGACCAACCCTTTTACAATAAGTTCGATATCGAGAGTTCTACTCACTCGAATTCAATTCTGAAAAATCCTATGGACTCCTTAACATCTTAGCAAAAATGTAAATAAACTCTACTTAGACGTTTTATCCAATCCTTTTCTTGGATTGCCCTACACTTCATCTCGCTCAGATTTCGTTTGAGCCCAACCTAGCCTGGAATTTTCAACTCTCCACCTCGAAAGTTTTCTCACCCAATTTCTTTTGTGATTAGCTCAGTCATAACAACAGGAAGGGTTGTTACAATTCTTAGACAATACATATGATATTTTTGAAGGAACCTACACGCGCCCTTCTTTTCTTAAATAGTAATTAACTTGATAGTGTTATGATAAAATATACTGAACCTAATATGTTCTTGAAAGTATAATATCACATGTTTTATAAACAAAAAAATCTGATTAAACAAAAACAATAGAAAAATCCAACAAAACTGACTACAGCTAAACCAATAAAAATCAACTTAATTTATTTGGTTTGGTTGACAACAGGATACAAGACATTATGATTTACTCCACCTATTTCATTTTATGTGGTTCATGTTGACTTGATATATTTCTTAAGAAAATATTTATTGTGGATTAATTTTACTTATTTAATCTTATTAATTATGCTTCAAAAATCTAAACTTAACTAATATGTACTTAATTTGTATAGTTTTTTTGGTAATATTGAAAAAATAATTTTTTTTTCTTGATTTACTAAAATAAACAAGTAAAAAAAGAAAATAAATATTTTCAACATTATTAGAAGACTACGTTAATTTGTTGTCAAAGCTTACATTCTACATCATAAATATGAATTGGTCATAACACATGCATACATTAAAGTGGAAATTGTTGTTTGATCCGGATGAAGAAACCATTATAACTATAGCATGAATTCCTTTCCAACCCCACAAAAAAAAAAAAAAAATTCGTGAAGAAAACAGTGTTTTCTATGGCTTCAACTATTGAAAAAACCCTACAACTAGACATGATTACAAAGAATCAAACACGATCAAGTTGTGGTTTGAATCAAAATGGAGATGGATTTACTAACAAAATTGACTTGAAAAATTATTATTGGAATGAGGAAGAAAAACACTGAAAAATAGTACCATTTTTGGCGGGGTAGGTTGATCGTTGTTCATCTTAACTTTTTCTTCTAGATTCATTAATCTAGATAGCAATATAAGTCTAGTTCATGCATATGTATCATATCTAAGAATATTTGTTCATTCCAGTTTTGGTCTATTTCTAATTCTTTTATTTCATGTATTAATATCATATCAAATATGATTAGCTTAGCATCATTATTTAATGATTTAAGTACTTGTAATAGTAGAATTTTGTAGTTTTCATCATTGTCCAATAGATATGTATTTAAAGTATCTGTGCTTACGGTTGGAGAATTATTCATTTTTGTTAAACATATTCCTTTTAACCTCTTTTAACTTCATCTCTATTATCAGTTTATAATAAGTTATTTTGAACAATCTCTTCTGGCCAACTGCTTATGATTTTTCTGTCTCAATCGTCTCCCTAACAGCGCCTCGACATCGTCTACTCCCCTACAACGGCTTTCTTGCCTCACTGGTTTCGACATTAGGATGGCATAGTTTAGGTATGACTACTCTCGACATATTTTTTCATAGCAAGCTTTCTATGAGATGTTCTTTATAACAGTACTATAACATGATAATAAGATATGATGTTTTAAGAGATTATTAGGAATAGACTAATTTAGTTATACATAGACATAAATCGATATACCTGATTTTGTAAGTTATCGGATATCTGATCCATAGCTTTGTTTGTTTGCTCCATATTTTCTTATAGTAGATTCTAGAGTAGAGAGGATAATGAGGGAATGGGGAAGATGATTTTTCTTTCATCTTTCCTCCTCTTTTTATATTAGTAAGTAGCATAGTATTTACATTATATGCGTCCAAGTGGACGATTAAGATTAAAAGGTAAAAAGGTAAAGTAGTCGTCCTAGTCTATACAGGTGGACGGCTTTTACATAAAGTCAAAAAAGAAAAAGTAGTCGTCCTTATCTTAACATGTGGACGGCTAAAATATAAAGTAATAAAGTAAAGTAGATGCTGCTTGGCTTTTTCTTTGTCGGTCGTCATTCTTTGTCGGTCGTCATTTGTTGTTTTCTGTTTGTAGTTTTTTGCTTAGGTGTCTGCTGGATTATTCCATCCTGAATTCTGGAATAATGTTTTCTTCGCCATGGCACTTTGTGCACTGGTGATCCGGGTATTTTGGTCCTATGATTCTACAGTATTGTGTTAATAGTTCTTGTGAGATAAATTTATTTTTAATAGCTCTGGTTATAGGTGGTTGCTCTGGTTTCAGTAGACTGATTATCCACTGTCTTATATCCTCCATATCTTGTCTTCTGATATCTCTGGAGTGTGCATAGATGAGCGTCTGTTCTCGTGTAAAATATGTCCACACCGGTATTTCGTTCATGTATGTGTTAGCTAATTCACTTAGTATGGTATTTAGTCCTATAATTCGTTTTTTAGCAAAGAATTCTGGAATAGATGTCCTTGTTATTTCTGGTTGAGGTTCTATTTTCTCTGGTATAATCATTTCTTTAGTTAATCCTATTTTAATCACTTGGATTATGGGTTTAATTTCTTCATAGAGTATCTCTGCAGGTGCTGAGTAGAATTTGATAAAGAAGAAGGTGCCTTTGGTAATTCGTTTATAGGTACCAAATGCTTTGTATAGTTTCGTTATCAGGGCTATTTCCGCTCCGTCTTGGGTATAAACGGTGCTAAGTAGTCCATAGTTGTATGCAGTGGCAACTAGGTTTGGGTTAGTTCCTGGTTGGGCTATAAGTTTATTATGGCCTTGTAGGTGTTGGGTGATATAACCTCTTTCTGGGTTTTCTGTTTTTGTTGATCTTGGTTGTTGGTTTAAGAAGGTTTGGAGTTTATATAGGTTTTCTATGTATGTCCGGGTGATGTGGTTGTATGTCTTTTTATTTTGGTTCAGGCTATCTGAGTAGGTGGTTGTTTGTGGGGGTGCTGTGGTTTTTGCCATATGCGGGGTATATGGTTTTTCAAATAATTTATTGAGGTTTGTATTTTTTGGTGTAGGTGTGCTGTTCTGCTTGGCTTTGCTGGTAGATGGTGCTCCAGTTGCTCCTGCAGCTGTAGATGAGGAAACTATATTAATTTCATTAATGGTTTTTGGGACTTTTCCTTGTCCTTCTAGCTCCGCATTTTTATAGTCATGCTGCTGACTTAGTTGATTTTGTAGTTCCGCGTCTTTAGAGCCACGCTGCTGGCTTAGTTCCTTGTCTTCTAACTTTGTCAATCTATTTCCAAAACTTTCCATCTTAGTAGATAGGGAAGCTAGGATTTTGTATAGATCATTGTTAGATATCTGGATTTCTTGTTCAGCTTGGGTATCTTCTCCTTGAGAGATAGTCTGCAATCACATTCTTATCAGTTTTTATAATCTCAATTGTAAACGTAAAGTTTAAGATATTTAATACAAGTCTTCTTATTTCCTTTGTAGTAACTGAATCTTGTATTTTTCTGGTTAGCCACCACTTAACTTGTGTGTTGTCTGTTCTGGCTATAAACTTATTGTAAACAATATATGGTTCAAATGACAATAAACATTTATATAAAGCAAATAGTTCTTTTCTGTTAATTTCCCATCTTACCTGTGGTTCAGTGTATGATCCTGAATAATATCTACAATGGTGTTCAATAGTTTCTTTTTCATACCTGTATTTAAGCACTCCGCCATAGCTATGATCGCTTGAATCAGTTTCTATGATGTATATGAATGTTTTATTTTCATCTGGAAAGTATAGTTTAGGTAACTTTTGGCACATAGTTTTAATTTTCTTTATACAATTTTTATCAGATTCATTAAAATGGTATTCTATATCTTTTTTCAATTTCTTTTGTAGGGGTTTTAGATTTTCAGCTAATTTTGGTACGTATTCTCTTACTTGGTTAACTAATCCTAAAAAGGATTGTAGTTTTTTCTTTGTATCTAATGTTTCGTCTGAATCTATAATTTTTTGTACTATATGGGTTTG